>CABFPE010001008.1:141546-154466 GCA_900660155.1 Hofstenia miamia | reverse complement strand
CCGAACTGCATGGGCGGCTGATTCACATCCTTTCGGCACTCCATATCCAAGTTGCACATTCTTGTAGCTTGCAATACGTTCATTTTTTACTAAAAAGCCAGCACATTTAGACGCTAGCCGTCTGAAAGTGTTTCCCACGGCAATAGGTCGAACTCCTCCGTCCTTTTTATTCAAAGCAGTTAAATTAGCCCCAAAAAACACTGGTCGCACACAAACAGGCACATTACCATGAAGAATGATATTTACAAAATCAGTTAGTTTTTGTATCAAAATTGATGCTATTTCGCCATTTTTTTCGTGGATAAGATCTTTCAAAATTTGGGGCTTCAAGCCGTCAGGGCCACCTGCAGAACCAGGAGGAAAAGAGTTAATATAATTTTTAACAGCCCCAAAATTTATTTCTGCAGAAGTTTCTAAATTTTTAAAAACCCTAACTGAATTTTTTTGAGGGTGCTTACTGAGGAGCTTGTTGTAAACATCCATGTTACACTCAGCAACAGAATCATCACTACTAATAATACGAACAGCCCCTTTAATATCACCACTTTCAATTTTGTTTGAAATCAGTCGATTTTGCGAAATATTTTTTGATTTCTTTGGCTTATGTTTGTTTAAAGTTTCATTAACATCCAGAGAGAAGGTGAAATTCTTTATTCTTTTATTCAAAATATTAGTTAAATTTGCTTTATTTTTTCCGGAACGCTCGGGTAATTTCAGTACCTTCTTAGATAAAGACATTAACTTTTGCCAATGTTCCTCAGAGTCGGGTGTTTTCAGAATATCGTTTAGGCATTTTATGAAAAGTTCAGCCAGGCATTTCCGAGAACCTTTTGGTACTCTATTTAAGGTGGGCACACGGTGTTTTATGAAGGTCAAAAAATTGTTATTAATATTTGGTTCAGAAGTACTTAGCTTTGTAAGATGTGTTATCAGAGAGAGATCGGATAATTGCTGTGTGAGTCCCGTACTGCTCAGATCCAATGTTGGATTTGATGTGTGACTCTCGTACTGCCCAGAACTTATCTTTGTAAGATGTGTTGTCAGGGAGAGATCGGATAACTGCTGTGTTACATTATCATCTCTGCTTATTCTCTTTATAAAATTTCCATTTTCATCTAAACCAATTATTTCTTTTTTCTTTTTTGTTTTCATATTTATTCTATATCATAGCTATCTTTTGTGATGTAAAGATTTTCAAACCATATAAGTTCCCACCATTGTTTTTTTCAGGACAATATTCATCTAAATAGGATTCAAGAATATCAAGAAAGCTTTTGATCATATTGCTAGGATCAACCGCAACGTATACAGAAGTTCAAGTTTCAAGTGAAAGCATATTTCAGGTTATCTATATTATCAGACGATTTTTCGCGAATAGTGATACATTTTTTGGATATTTCAGAGCGTATTTTAGCTTTAGGGAAACTGGCCGATGTACAGTGATCAGAGAATGGACATTCAGAGGAGTAGTATATGAAATCAAGATTATTTTCGGACAGTGCAATATCGTCAATCAAAGCTGCACTTTTGGCTGCGATTATTGTAGGAATGAAGAATTTTGCCGTTTTTAAATTAAACCTATTAAAAAAGAGATTAATCGTTTTGTTATCACGTTTATTTAAGTAATTTAGGTTCCAATCACCCATTAATATTAAATATTTATTTTCTGAGTAGGCCAGTGAAATTTCATTCTCAAGTTGTTCAAAAAATTCATTAGTATTACATTTATTTAGGCAGTATGAAACATTAATTAATTGGTTTTTAAAAGGTGAATTTTTGATAGGGTTATCAATTTCAACCCAAAGGCTTTCGAATTTTTTTGAGCTTACTATATCATTCCGTTGCTTTGGATGAAATGATTTCGGAACTAGAAGGAGTACCCCGCCCCCTTGCTTTTACCGAGTATATTACAATGAGTTCTATCTTTTCTGAATAATTTATATAGATTATTGTTATCTGACCAGACAATGTCAAGGTCATTGCAGTTAAACCATGTCTCAGTAATGGCTAGCACTATATTTTCATAAAAATTGCTAATAAGTGACTTGTAATCGTAATTTTTATTAGATAAATTCTGGGCATTTAAATGAACGTAATTAATCATATCTTTCTTAGATGAAACATTTTTTAGNATAGATCTGCATCGACATATGCACCCTTGTAAAAATAACGGTTATTTTCGAAGATCTTGTATTGCAATTGTTTTGCATTTTGATGTAATAATACATTGACTTCCGATGACATTTTATTAAACGTTTTAATATATGGAAATGGTGCGAGTTCACCCAATGTAATTTCTGCGTTTCGAAAGGAATGGCGTGTGGCAGTAATCAATTTTTCGAAAAGTGGTGTAAAATTCTTGTTTGATTGCATGACGTCGTTTCTTCCAGCAGTGATCATCACCTTCTTTATATTGTTCCTTTGTGGGCATTGATAAATTATGTTTGAAATTTCCTCGATTGTAGCTCCAGGATATGAATGAATCGTGACATCGTGATCTTTTACAAGTTTATTTGCCCTCAAATTGCGATACATTGATGTTCCAATTATCAATGTATCCGAAGTTTCTTTGATATGTTTGACTTTTCGTAGGTTTGTTTCACTTTTTTCTGGAGCATTTGTTTCGAAAACATTGTCGCTGTTCGTGCAATTAGTGTTTGATGTTACTAGTGGTGAGCGTGTTTTTTCTGAAAAGGATGGCGATTCTTCAATATTTGAGATTTTCCAAAATAGGTAGTGTAGTTTGAGTAGTTCATCCCTCTATAATGTGGCAAAAGGTGCAACTAACTTAGCGGCGGTGATGCGTTTTTGCGAATCGAAATCTCCAATAAACAGAACTGTTAATTGTATCGAGTAGAGCGCGCTCGCTAGACCCGACNATAAAAATTGCTAATAAGTGACTTGTAATCGTAATTTTTATTAGATAAATTCTGGGCATTTAAATGAACGTAATTAACCTTTCTTAGATGAAACATTTTTTAGATGTTTCATAATTTAGTAAAAGACCAGGATTTGCTTCGATTCCATGCATAAGTAATAATAAAAATTTAAAAACCAAAATTGTCAAAAGCTCTTTGAAGGGATTTTTTCTAGGTATATCTGTTATTGGAAAAATGCTGATAAGTTGCAAACTTAGATTATAAGAAAAATTTGTGTTGGTGACCTACCCGTAGTCTTAGCATTACAAAGATAATAAATCCATACCGTTTAGAAAAAAGTTAATAAGCGTCGGAGCTTTAGTACCTCAGAAGGTGAGAAATGATTAGGTGGTGTAGTTGAAAGGACTTCGGCGTACGTTTGCGCGTGCGGGGCGTAGCGTCCTTGATTAATCGTTGCTGGTGAGTACAAGGTACGTGATTGCCTGTGCTGTTGCGGTGGCATACGTGTATTCGCTGGTCGATATGTTTGATAAGAATTAAGTGACTTTGGCGGCAAAATTGAGCGGCCGTAGATGAAAGGATGCTTTGCATTTGCAAAATAGCTTTTAATGCATCGTGCTAATATAGCATATCCAGATTCAGAGAAATGAATTCCTCCTCGTGTAAATAGATCTGCATCGACATATGCACCCTTTTAAAAATAACGGTTATTTTCGAAGATCTTGTATTGCAATTGTTTTGCATTTTGATGTAATAATACATTGACTTCCGATGACATTTTATTAAACGTTTTAATATATGGAAATGGTGCGAGTTCACCCAATGTAATTTCTGCGTTTCGAAAGGAATGGCGTGTGGCAGTAATCAATTTTTCGAAAAGTGGTGTAAAATTCTTGTTTGATTGCATGACGTCGTTTCTTCCAGCAGTGATCATCACCTTCTTTATATTGTTCCTTTGTGGGTATTGATAAATTATGTTTGAAATTTCCTCGATTGTAGCTCCAGGATATGAATGAATCGTGACATCGTGATCTTTCACAAGTTTATTTGCCCTCAAATTGCGATACATTGATGTTCCAATTATCAATGTATCCGAAGTTTCTTTGATATGTTTGACTTTTCGTAGGTTTGTTTCACTTTTTTCTGGAGCATTTGTTTCGAAAACATTGTCGCTGTTCGTGCAATTAGTGTTTGATGTTACTAGTGGTGAGCGTGTTTTTTCTGAAAAGGATGGCGATTCTTCAATATTTGAGATTTTCCAAAATAGGTAGTGTAGTTTGAGTAGTTCATCCCTCTATAATGTGGCAAAAGGTGCAACTAACTTAGCGGCGGTGATGCGTTTTTGCGAATCGAAATCTCCAATAAACAGAACTGTTAATTGTATCGAGTAGAGCGCGCTCGCTAGACCCGACTATCGCAGAGAAGCATGATTGGTTGCAAAAAATCAAAGCTATAGTGCTCATCACTGTAAAAGCAATTTGTTTAGTTAGATGTCCGAAAACTTGTGATCGCTACTATGCATTAATCTTTTAGAGTCATTGTGGAGTGGCATGGAATTTCATCTTGCAAAAATGCACTATTCCTAGTAAACGCTTAAAATTCTAATTACGTATATTGCTATTAATGATGATACCATTTCGTCTTGTACATAACCATAGATATCTTGATTTCACATTGCAAAATAAACATAGGTGGACATATATTAATGTTGAATTAATATGAACAAAAAATATTAGTTAAATTTTTTGTGCAAATTTTATATCAGGCTAATCTTGCAAATAAATTGTTTGGAAAATTATTTGTAGAGCAAATAGTCACTAGAAACAAAAGATCTTAACCAAACAATAGTAATGGACCAAATTGTGTACATTTGCAAGTAATGTACCATATCATCTATAAGTACTAAACGAATGAGAATTTGTTCAGAATACATTTTGTTCAAGGAAAATATTTTAATGTATTAAACTTTCGCAAGAAATTAGTTACGATTTTTGTTTCTAAAGGGACGAAATACTAGAAACGGCTTTGAAGAAAATAGAAGTACACGAAGTGAGATTTGTACTGGTTAACCGTTTAATCGAAGGTGAGAAACGAACTTGTTATCATCATAAGTACATAGACAATTCGACTAATGATTTACGAAATTTGAAACTTCATGTCAGTAGCAATTGGATTTGTTTGTCAAGATAGACTACAGGTGTTAAATCTGAGATCGTAAATTGGTAATTTTGCAGCATTTACACTTTGTACACAAATGATTTGTTTATTTAAAGATGAAAATTAAAACTATATTTCAATTATCTGACCACATTTATCTATGTTGAAAATAACTAATGTGATCCTAAAATAGATAAAAAAATTTCAGACGATAAAATAACCCTAAAAATAACAATGTTAGCAGAAGCACCTTTGTGAGCAGCAACATCATGCCAGGGTAGATAGTTAATAGAAGGAATCCCATACTTCCCATAGCAAAATTCTATAACAATGGCATCTATTCCAGAATTGCATATTTGATAGCGAATAGATTACATTTACATACATAATGTTGTTTAACGTAACATGATTGAGATAATTCGTTACATGAGTTCAGAGACATGTGCGCACCCAAAAACTTCAGCCACAACGCATTTACTAAAAATTAATGTCATTGAAAGTAATTCTATAATCTACAGTCATTGAGGCGATAGTGAAAAGCAAAGGGTACAAGGAATTGGAGATTAGGATTGAAGTAGGATCACTTTTTCAAAGAGGATTTCTTTGGTTTGTCTTTTTGTTTGGCAAGCTTTGATTCTTGTTTATAAATAACGGCTAAATCCTTCACTTTCTTCAAAATCACTTCACGATCACGCTTTGGGGAAACACCAATATTCTAAATGTATGCTTGTCAAATTCTAAAGAAAATCAAGCCTAGCAATTCTTTTTACAACTAAGTCAAATGTCATAAAATTCCAAGAACTCTATAAATTACCTTGAGTTTTTCATTATCTAAAAACACTAGTTGATCGCCGTTAATAGCATTGAGAATGAAGCAATCGGTGTGTTTTTCCATTCCCATCATTAGAAGCCATTGACGGACGTCTAAACTGCTATTGTCTGGCCGGTCATCAGCGAGATGATGCTCCTAAATGTATACGTCAACCAACATATTAAATTAGAAAACGGGATAGTACTACACAAATTTTGAATTTAATAAAACAGAACTGGCCAAATCAGGTATTAAACATTATTATTTTTATATTCGTATTGTACTTCCAAGAGGGATATGTTGTGACTATTAAATTTTTTAAAAATATTCCAGTTGCCGTCTAGTTCCAATTTCAATTATAATTTATTTTTATCCACTATTAAGATGTAACGTAACAAGACAAATTCGGGTAGAACATTGATTTCACAGTAGATTTAGACAAGATTTTATGGTGTTTGTGAGTTTCTTAAAAAGTTTATCCCAATTCAGTTAAGTTTTGATATTGATATCTTTGCTCAAATATTCTTAAAACTTTCTACATTGTGTGGCCGAGTTATGATAATTAAACTATGAAATTGATTGACGAAAAATCAAAATGGTGATAACAACCTAATAAAAAATCATGTGGGAAGGGAAAAATGTATTAGAAATATGGGCGCAGTAATTGCAAAATATTTGAAAAAGATACTGGAACAAATAATCGACATTTTATTTTCTGAAAAAAAATAAAACATTTAATGAATATGTGCAACCAGACGTCTATAATAAACCATTGCATTCAGGTAGTTTAAATTTGTGTAAAATCAAATTCCTTTGGCACCAAGGATTATTATGTACAAAAACATGTTGCCGATTACTAGTCATAACTCTGTAAAACTAAATTATAAATGAAGTTGTCAACTAAAATGTTTAATTGTAGAAAATCTGTAAAATTTATATCATTCGAAATGCAAACGACTCTGTTAAATTTACTTCGCATAATCTTCAAATTCACATTCTGATTCCAAACAAATAACGTTGACATTGTAATCAATTTACGCATCGAGCAACACTTGTAAATGAATTATAGTTAAAAGCAACCACTAACTTTCTCCGCAGCTGCCACATTGTACTTCTGCGATAAGCCGTTTGTGATAGGGAATTCTGGCATTTCCCCCGCTACTGGACTATGAAGAGAGGTGTTTGAGTGTGAACCTGACTGCACTAAACACAGAATATTTATAAGTTCTCCATTTAAAAAGATTATATACCAAGTGGCTGCCCTTCCGCCGTCTGATAAGAGAGCAGCCGAACTGTAGGCGATTCGCAATTACTGTCAGGCCTAAATTGTGAAATTACTAAATGTGCACATATAAAGGAAGCGTAAAATTTTCTTAAATGTATTTTTTGTTAAAAACTCAGGTTAAACGCTACTAACATTAACGTTTATATAGTAGGAAATGCTTTCCACAGCGTAAACTTATATGTATTGGAAATTTCGAATAACGTAAAGAAGAATTCAATAATCAGTCGTGCTAAAACGGTTTAAAAAATATTTGAACAAATTAAACTACGCATACGTCTACCCGGCCTTTCGATTACATGTTTTATTTCTTCAAATACGCCCAAATATTTTATAAGCAACATCTATAAGCAATTTTAGCCTAGAAAAGGGAGAAAAGGTATGGCTAAGCTTAATGCTAGAAGTAATGTTCCAGTTGTAGCCTTTGGAAATGATAGTCAGAGTCGATATTCTGAGCTTGATGAAGATTTCAGCAGGGGTCAATTTTAAAGATCTTAAAAGAATTTCTTTTACTTCTACAGAGCCTGTTGAAGATTCTGATGTTAAAGACACAGGTAATATTATCAATTTTGAAATTAGTTCAGGTATTCTTCAGACTAATTCTGGTGATGTGGATGAACCTATCTGTCTCATACCAACAGGTGATGAAAAGCTAGCAGTTCAGCATGAGTTTCAGAGTGGGTGTGGTTGCCCAAATGATTGCTATAAACAGTTTTCTGAAGAAGTTTATATGATTAATTTACAAATGCATGAGTTTGAAAAGGAGGAGCGTGATATGCTGATTCTCGGTAAACTTATGGTGTGCTTCCGTGATGCTAGTTCTGTTAGCCATGCACGTGGAATAACTCACAACAAAAAGCAAAGAATCACCTATGAATATTTGTATGATGAGCGTGTTGTTTGCAAATCAGTATTTTGTTTTTTTCATGTAGTTGGTGAAAAGCTTCTGAAGAATCTACAGTCTCATCTTAAACAAAATGGAGCTATTTTTCTGAGGGTGCATGGGAATAAAGGACGTTTGCCCTCCAGTGCCCTCTTTTGATACCATTAAGTGTATTGTTGATTTTATTTTAGATTATGTTGAAATTAATGGGTTACCACAGCCAGCTGCTGGTAGTGCCAGAGCTGAAACTCCTCCTATTTATCTTTCTGCCAGTGAAGGTTATATTGTTCATCGAAAGTACGTTGAAGCATGTCTTTCAGCTGGTGAGAACGCTGCTAAATATCATGCATTTGTTAATGTCTGGCACAAGCGTTTACCACATAATAAGTTTATGACTCCCCGTACTGATGTGTGCCATTACTGTGAAGATTTTCGGCTGCAGATTAAAAATGCAATAATGGAATAAGAAAAACTTCGTCTTTCCACTGAATTTAAAGAACACATAACTAGTGCACAAAGGGAGCGTGAATTTTATCTTACCTGTACTAAGAAGGCCAAAGAACAGATAGAAGCCTCTCCTGAATATGGACATTATACATTGGATTTCGCTCAGATGCTACAGGTTCCATACCATGCCCGGCAAGTGGGTCCTTTATATGTCAAGGTTCCATTGAAAGAGCATCTGTTTGGCATTTACAAGGATGCTAGTGATACCCAGATCAATTATATGTTTGATGAATCATAGAGTATTGGAGTTAATGGAAGTAATGCTCATGGTCATAATTCTGTGTTGTCAATGTTGCATCACTTTTTGAGCAGCGCTCCAGCCATGAACCAGAGTGTCACCTACACGCCGATAACTGTATCGGTCAAAATATAAACCGCACAGTTATCGACCATTTGGCCTGGAGAGTAATAACTGGATTTAATGAAAAAATAACTCTTTCGTTTATGCTGGTTGACCATACTAAATGCTTTGTGGATGGTTACTTTGGACTCTTAAAGAAGAGTTATGGTAGAAGTGATGTTGATACGGTATATCAACTAAAAGAGGTAGCAAACAACTCCTCTCAGACCAATACCGCTCAAATGTATTCGTGGGAGTGGCGAGAATGGGATCTAAGTTAGAACTTTCTTTAAACCAATCCCAGGTATTAGAAAGTATTAGCATTTCACCTTCAGTAATGATCAGAAGGGAAAAGTTTCAGTCAAGTGTTCCTGTGATGGGGAGGGAAATGTTATAAACATTCTCAAGCGTTATTGTGAGAAAAGCGGTGCAAATGTAGCCTCCTGGGTAGACAAGAGAAAGAAAGTAGTATTTTCATACCAAAATAAGGGGGCATGTCTCGCCAGAATTTGGTGATACTACGTGCCAGTCCCCTTAAGAAAGTTATTAATTAACATTAAAAAACTTCGAAGTAATTTTTCTCATATGTCTATTTTATTCGTTGAACCGTATTTAAACTTAAACCTCCCTCTTGTTAATTATATAGGAGTACAGTCCTGAATGTGAGGACTGCTTCTTTGTAAACTATTCCATTAATTGTTCAAAAATTTCTACCATTGGTAGAAGAGTACATCAATAATTTAAAAGAAATTGATTTTGGGATTATATTTGCAAGAAACCACGCTGTGCTAGACAAAATTCGAATTGGAAGTAATCAAATATTTCTAGTCCCGAGGGAACGGACATCATTATGATTTTTTACTGTGCAAGCACAAAACTCAAATGTTACCAATTTATTTTAATTTAAGGAGAAATGAAAATTCTTGGGTAAAAGCGGCAAAACAATAAAACCATTAGCCCAGTAACTAAAGATATTCATTAATGAATTTATATAATGAAAAGTGTGATTTTAAAATGGTTACAGTACTAACTAATGAAAATGAGTTGAATGATATGCATGATGATGCTTCAAATAATTACGATAAATACCCTTTGATTGAAGGGTTGAAATGATTTTTGCAAGAATAGAATAATTTTCATGTTTGATTATAAGGCCTGGAACTTTGCAGCGAGAGTAAAGGACAAAATTTAAATAAATCAAAAAATATCAATATTTCTGTATTGCAAGCGTTGCATAAGCAATGCAAGAAAGAACACTAAATGCCAAATTGATCACGTTGAAAGCGCACCAAACCATATTAAAACATAAAATCAAGCCCGCAAAAAAACATTTTAACGGCTTTACAGGAAACACTTCAAAACGAAATCAAGGAAAACTAGAATAACAAAACACCTAACCAATACAAATAGTGTTAAAACTAGTCTTGAATATTTCATAGTAGACCAATAAAAATGAACACTAAACAATATCATGCACAGAAATTATACACTGTGCAATTAGATTTTTGGATTTTATTGTTTTGAATAAAATAAATATAATCAATAATGGTGTTTGAACTTAATACACAATTAAATACTTATAATTGTTAATTTTATTACAGTCGGTAAGACATTTAAAAGTATATGTTGGTGAAACTAAAAGTAACATGGAATAATTTGAAGAGTTTGATATAACAAAGTTACAAAATATATTCATTGGCATGCCATATATTTGTAATTCTAATAGTTTTTTACACCATAGTATTGGCTCTGTGAGCGGTTATTCTTATGGTTTTTGATGAAACTTAATGAAAAATTGCAACAAAAAATGAAACAAAAAAGTATGAGAATAGTTTCTCAGGTCCAATCACTATGACATTGCAACATTTGAGAAAAACTGCATTTCTTAAGAAATACGTCTTAACGTCCTTTAATCAGAATGTTGGGATAAAAATTCCTCTATTGGGAATTGACTCAAAAATGAAATCATTAAACATAGAAGTAAATGGATATATTTGATATTCTTGTATTTAAAGTTTCCATGTTGATGACTTACTTCGTAAATCAAAAAAAGAAGTGACATATTGTGCTAACGGTTCAACTTGTAATTTCCATACAAGGATACACTAGTTCCCGATTGAATTTACTGTTATATTTCTTCAAAATTATAAATGCATGTAACATGTAAAATAATCAGTAAGAAATGATATATAATGTTAAGGAGCAGTGGGCATATAAAAATACGTTAAGGAATATTCTCTATTCAATAAGGCTACGGTTAGACTACGTGATTGGTAGCAAGAAAAGTTACAAAGTCACGTCACATCGCTAATTATCTCCATGTATAGACGTGCGATTTTACCACAATGTGACAGATCACACGTGACCGTAGCCTAAGATACAATGACGCTAAAAAATGAATGCTAAATATTTTATAACTTATAAGTAATGGGAAAATAGGAGCAGAAAAATTCAAGGGACTGGTATGGGACGGGACTTGTACCAAATTCAATGTGACTAAATGGACCCGCAGGAAGTATACCCGTAGTGTTCTTAAGGAAATGAAATTGATCGGGCCTTGATTAGAGATTTAATAAAACAGAAGCCAAACACCAGCAATGAATTTCTGACAATGATCGGATGATATGGGAGCTGAAAATATCAATTAAAAAAGCAGGGCAGACATTTTAATAATGACGTGCACTACCTACCAGCAGTTTTTAAGAAATTTTAGAGGACTTGAAAAACACAAATGTTAATCTACCTCTAAACATTAAAATACAAAGCTTACAACTTAATGGATGATAGGCTCGATCTAAATTAATTCTTCCAAGAATGTACATTAAAAAAATGGCCAATTATAAGATAGATGTTTACTGAGAAATAATGATTGGGTTATATATATATATATAACTGAATAAAACTTTTAATAAATATGGCAATTATTAAGAAATTATTGCAAAATAATATGCTTGATGCGCGAACATAAAATATTCCACGCTTACTCCAGGTGATATTTAGTCATCTATACAATTTGCTTGGGGATATTACAATAGATGTGACATATTTATACGTAAATAAAATGTATCCAAACATCACTCATTTGCGTTATTGAAAAATTCAGTGCTTTGTTCTATTTCTAATTTTTGCATTTTAGTTTTTGTTTGGAGTGATCAGTAGCAAGTGATAAAGTTTGACCGATCACTTAGCCCATAGAAAGCTGATTTAATCTCTACCCGAGATACATTTCAATTTTTTTCTTTACTAATAAAAATATTTCAAAAATATGTAAACTAAATTGCATAAAAAACCGCAGTAAACTTGAAGCAACATGCAAAAAGAGATTTTTTAGAATTTACATAAAGTAGGAGGGAACAAAGTTGCTCTTTAAGGCTCGCCAATGGATTAATTCGACATAGAGGTGAGCTTAACCATGCATTAACTAAGTGAGTAAAATATAATTTACAACCGTGTGTTTGAAATGCAACAGCAGTGGTTGGAAATGAATCTAATTCATTTGTTAATAACATGAATTAATTAAATAACTAATTTGAATCATTAGATGATGAATTGTAAAACATCTGTTTAATAACATCATCAAATTTGACAGATCGCAAAATTCCTCAGAAAACCAAATTTAAACAAAAACAATGAAATTCATGTTGTAGAGCAGTGGTTGTCAACCAGGGCGAAAATCACATTTTGGACGGATCGATGAATGTAGTGCTCGATAACTAGATGACTAGAATCAACTGATATCCCCTCAGCGATTATCAACTAACGTACGTTAAAAATAGTTGGGAACGGGTGCGACCATTGGCAAAAGGTTGAAAACCCTAGTTAGAAAGGGTTTATCTCAAATTTCACTGTCTGCAATAGAACACTACTAAAGACTAATGGACAAGAATTAAGTTAAACAGCTAAGTATAGTTAAGGAATTCTATTACTTTCAAGAGTTCATCAAAACCTAAGAGTCGATATTCAACAAAATGAAAATGGATATTGATGAGGTAAAAAAACGCGTGAAACAAAAAACCAAAATGTTCCAGAAAGTTATACTTTCCATTGCATATTTTAACGAG
>CABFPE010001008.1:106046-141525 GCA_900660155.1 Hofstenia miamia | reverse complement strand
ACGTTAAAAATAGTTGGGAACGGGTGCGACCATTGGCAAAAGGTTGAAAACCCTAGTTAGAAAGGGTTTATCTCAAATTTCACTGTCTGCAATAGAACACTACTAAAGACTAATGGACAAGAATTAAGTTAAACAGCTAAGTATAGTTAAGGAATTCTATTACTTTCAAGAGTTCATCAAAACCTAAGAGTCGATATTCAACAAAATGAAAATGGATATTGATGAGGTAAAAAAACGCGTGAAACAAAAAACCAAAATGTTCCAGAAAGTTATACTTTCCATTGCATATTTTAACGAGGTTTTGGATCACTACTGTGAATGGACAACAGCATTTATGCATGCCGCAAATTGTGAAAAAAACCTCCGTCAAAACTGTATTATTAAAACTTTTTGTAACCATCAAACAAAATCAGGAAAATTAGGTGAATTATCAGGATCCTTTGAATTATAATAAAGTTATAGGTATAGTTATTTCAAATGTTTTAAACTATTACTTTATAAATATTTGTGGAACCTAAAGCAGTCATATTGAATTCATCACAAAAATACGAGTTTAAATATTATAATGAAAGACTTCAAGAATATAATGTAAAAGTAATATATTCTTCTCCATTCAAATTTATTTGAGTTATAAACTTGCCACCAATTATGAATTCCTGCTTAATTGATTAAAACTTCGCCCCGGGTAATTTAAACCGCAATAAACCATTTATAAAATCTCTGAATATCTTCTAAAATTTATCTATAACTACTCTTCACTTCGTAATGGTCTTAACGAATATGCTAAACTATATCGGGAATTGTGAATTATCATGTAGGTTAGTCAAGCTTTAGAAAACTACATCAGTACCACATGTCAACGTGTCTTCGCAAGCATTCAATTTTTATTCAATAAATGTATAATTTTACAAGAAAAAACAGCGATTGTTGCTGCTAAAATTTACTAAAAATGTGAAAAGTATCTTAAGCTGAATATATTAACCTATGGTATCTATAGATTCAGATGACATCATACTGATTACAACTAATATTGATTTGCGATTGAATAGTTGTCATTGGTACTGCAAATGTTTAGAAGAATTCTATTTTTAAACTAGAAAAGCACTGAGTGCAGCGTCAGTTTAGTGGCATAATTTTTGACAACTGATATTCACACATTCAGATGTGAAGATTTTTCTTTAAATGCATTTCGATTTAAACGCTTACCAGAGTCGGACAAAATTGTGTAAAGGTTAATCAATTAATTTTATATACAACATAAAATCATAGAAATAAAAAATATTTTCAAAACGAGTCTGAAAAATTACTGGGTTTACCTAAAACTGAGACAGATCATGAGATTTTTAATGAAAGAATCCACTACATTATGAGAACTCTTGTTAATAGTAAATTGATCTGCATGAAAAAATTTAAATGCATTGAAAATTTCATAAATCATAAATTGCAGTTATGAGTAGCAATCTACACTCAATAATAACATAGTTCACTGGAAATTAAAAAAGTTTCAGGACAATAATATGCGATAGTTAAACTTTTTAAAGCGTTATAAAAAGTTGCTAAATAAATAAATTCATAAGTTTACCTGCTTTTGCCATCCTCAGTTGCACGTTCCTTTGGTCGCGAATTTCCACCTCGCAAGATTCCAAGACTCGATTTCTTGGGAACAGCAGCAGAACAGTTGGCTAGCCGACTAAAGAGATACGTAACACACATTTACTTTAACGGCGTAGGCTGTTTAAATTAGTGTCGCATATAAACAAAACTGCGGTTTACACAAACAAATGAAATTCAGAGGTGGATAAAAATAGTGTGTGATTCAAACGGAGATAAAGATATATTTACCCTAAAGATACACCATTTATTACTTCAAATCGTTACTCAGTGTTAACCCGAGGGGCCAAAATCGTTCCTCAGCCAATCAAATTGAGTTATTATATAGAGACGATAAATTTTATTTATTTGCAAAGTTTTTTGACACTTAAAAAGCGGATATTGGTCTCACGCAGGGTTTTCGAGTACTCGGAATGCTAAGAACTGGAACTACAATGAGCTCGCAAAAGTTTCCTTAACAATCGCAAATAATTATTTTGTAGTTTAGAAAACTCGGAATTATCGTAAAATAAATTGTATTTTAGTCTAAAAATACTCGAACTCGAAACCTTAAAACTCGAACTCAAACCGAGTAACTCGAACTCGACTCGAAAACCCTCGTCTCATGTAACGCTTTAAAATAGAATATATAGGATTTCATAATATCAAAATAAAATACCTCGTATATAATAAAAAGAAATTAATATAATGGATATTAGAACAAAGACCATAATTAGAAACATCTCATTTTTTATTGCTTTGCGACTAAACTTCTTTAAATGGGAATCGCTATAATTGGTTTATCATTTTGACTTGAACTCAATTTGATTTAAAGTCTGTATGAAGTAGTAATTTAAGTATTTACATTGTAAACGATATTTTTAACAATGAGATGCCGGAAGTTGAACAATACTTTGCAGACAGGCCAATATTTCCTCTCAGGTATTACTGAAAAAAATATATGTATATTACAAAAAGCATGTAGGAGTAATATCAAATGGCAGCCTTTTAAATATATATATTTTCTGTTGGTTATGTTAGTAATTGTTAATTTTCCTAAGTGAATTGAGTATAATGTCAGCCATCGATGTTATCTCAGTTTGTAAAACTCTAGCTTGGAACTTAGTCTGCGTCGGAGAGGCCAGATCAAATTGATGATATTAAGCGGCTTAAAGGCTTCAAGCTCTGACAGATCATGCAACCATATTGAAATTTAGAAATTACAGAAAGGTTGCGAAAAAACACCCTTCATTCAAGAAAAATTGTCATTGCATGTTTGTCTCTCTCTCAGTGCAGGTACACTCACTGACTCTGAATACTGCAACGACAATTGAATATATTCAAATTTACTAGGATAGCAAACTATTCCCTATTAAAAGTTTATCAAGTCAATGAACATCTGCCGTCAGAGGAGTTAATGAAAATCAAATCAATAACGTTCAAAAACCAGTTTAAGAACCGATGATCTCTGTTAAAGTTCATCTACAGTCATGATGCTTACAAATTGGAATAAGTTAAAACTCAAAAATGATAAAATTTGAAATGAAGTCGAATTTTGGAATAGACAGACATCGTTTAATATTCCAGCACATATATCTATTATAAAAAATCAAAGAACATTGACTAACGACGACGAACAGTATCAATTCAAGTAAGTCAGGAAAATGTCTTCTTAAAAGAATTTTATCGCAAACATCAAGGAGCGTGCTTCAAAGCCTTGCTCTCATTAGTATTGCATTAAAAATTTGTTTTAAGTTAAAACTTAAATGTAGGAGAAAATACGAGAACGTAATGAACACTGTAGAATAATAGCTTGTCCACACTTCATCAAATAGAATTGCATAATACAAATACAAAGTTACAATGCAAAAATCAGTCTCCTACTAGTGAATGACAAAAACCAAAGTCAATCATCCGAAACGGTTATGCCCTATCTACTGCAGACAGAAAGCAACGAAGTTTACCACACATTTAATCCAATAATGCACGTGGAAAAGACTTACACGGGGTCATTTATTATTCGAATGATGAATAAAAATACCTACAAACACGTTCGAATTGTTTGTTATAATTACAGTAGAATTAGGAAAAGTGCTCATTTCAGTTACGAGTGAACTTTTTAATGGAAAAGTAACTTGAAAATCGACATGGAGAAAACAAAAAATATTGACTTGTCAAAGAAGTCTTACCGGAGCCAGTTTAGCGCCTTTCCCATGAGTGTAACGAAAACATGGTGCAAGGATCTGTCTGCACGAAGAATATATCAGTGGTAGACAGTAGTTAATGCGAGGAAATAAAAATCAAATACGGAGACATCGCTCACTCAATTGGCTTATAAATAAATCAAATTATAAAACAGTTCTAAGAATTAGCAACTACTTCCGAATTTAGTAAGGGATTACGATAGAATTTATAACCATACTATTATTTACTTAATTCATTCAGTGAAGAAAAATTGAAGTATGCAGCTAATATCCAGTGGTTAAGCATTAACCATCATGAACAACACCGACAGTGAAATTCAATAACTGAACAATCACAAGTTTCTAAGAGTTTACTTAGGAAACGCAGACCCTGTATTGTTCCTGTATGCATATACTGGACATACTGGACATTTAAGAAAAGCACTAAGTGCATAGCGGTCGTAGTTGGAATCCCAAATCCCAGGAAATTTTGAAATACATCTGGTATTTGTTCGTTCTAGATAAAGGGATATTCGGGAATTAATGTTTTTTACTATCTAAAGTTTGGTAGGTGGTTAAACTTTTTTCCCTAAAAATATTACAAAACGATTATTTATTTGAAAGTTATATATATAATTAATTGGTTGTTTTTTAATGTTGTCTGCAATAAAAAGGTGTAAAGGGCAGAACGTATTTGGTGATGCTAGAATACAGTTGAATTATATTTTTATCTTTTACAAGAGCTAGTTTTTTTCAATGCTTTTTTTCAAGAATAGCGGAAGTTTTCCGAAAAAATAGTTTTATATGAAAACAAATAAAATTATTTTTATCATAGCATTCACATAAAAGTTTCAAAATTTCATATAACTTTTGATGATTTTTGAAAGGGGGAGGGCGGCCGTTTCCTAAACCGCACCTGATGGCTGCCACCATTTCGTACCCACATGAACAAACTTTTTCACCATTTAGCATCTAGTGCGAAATTGAATTCTGACGTTTAAATTTAGACTTCGGAAATTGTCATTATTTTTCAATTTGCTACTTGAAATTTTAGCTTGTTTCGCCTCTTCCGGATCTGTTAAAAGTATCTTTAGTTATTGTGCGCAACCGGGTAGCTCCAAAAAATTTTGAATTTATTTTAAATGTACTGGAGTAAATTTCGGAAAGACTTGTACTGAAGTGCAATTAGTCGTTGTAAATATTAAGAAGGTCGTACCGATAATGAGTACTTCAAATTTTAAATTGGTACTGAACAATACACGTATCCGTAATAGCATATTTTAGTATTTCAACTGGACACAATCAAATTTCTAAATGCTAGGTAAAACAAGGAAAGAAGCAGTACAAAAAAACAGCTTCCATTCTAAACTGTTTATTTGCCTATAACTTAAAATAATGAGATCAATAGTAATGCAATAACGGATTTAAATTTTGAAATTATATATTCTCAAAGCAAACAGTGTTGCCGCGAGGTGTGTTTGCACTAGGCGTGTGTACTATTAAGTGAAATAGTAAATAAAGAGTCAACATGATTACAAACAAAATGACAATGTTCCAAATTATGAAATAATGAAATCTCTTAGACGAACATTTAGTGAAAACACGGCGAAATGCAAAAATGTGAGAGTCTAGACGGTTGACATAATTTCACGTTTTAATGGGTTAAATCGAATGGATCGAAATCCAATTATTCCTGTAAACGAAATATTTTTGTGAGATTTCTGATATAGACGATATACAATGGAAAACTGCTTGAAAAATTGAAATAAACTTATTTAAATCAGTAAATAAAATTTCCCCTTAACTATTATAATACTATACACTTAGACAATGAAAAAGGGCTAAGACTTATTTGAAAGTTGAAAACTATAACAAAAATATATGTAAAGCATAATAAACTACTGAGAATTTCTGTTAAGAAAATTTCAAAACTGTTCAGGAACTAATAATGATTTCAACATCTAAGAACACCACAGTATAGGAAAATGGTTCCAATGAAAAAACAAAAATTTTAACACCAAACTTCCCTAGAATATTTTAAAATCTGTAATCATTACCTTAGAAAATGTAAAAACACTCATAACGCACGCTCTCTAAAAACATCGGTCTAAAGAAGTTTTTAACGGGCGGGAAAATATTGTGTGCCCTCGCGTTGTCGTCTCTGCCCTATGCCCAACTGCCCGTGGCTTAAATATAGACGAGTGACTTAAAGTGAGTCTGATTTCTAACAAAAGCCTCAGAAAATCCACCAAACTTTCAAAATTTACGAGGTATCATACATTTGTAATCAAACACAAATAAATAAAAACTTTAAAAGAAACTTGGACAAAACCCAAATAATCAGATAAATTTCTGGGAATATATTGTGTACCTGTGCCCACCCGTTGTCTGCATGCACGCTTGGAATTTTCATCAGGCTAGCATACGTGAGTTCTAAAGGGATGTCAAACCAATTTTCAAAAAAGGCAAAAAATGAAACAAACTGGTATTTTCTTGGCAATAAAGTTCCTTAAAGCAATGCTTTCATTAAAGAAAAAATTTATTGCGTCATTTTAATTTTTTCGAAATATGTTAATTCTGAATTTACTTTGCAATATTTGTTTGAAATTTTTGAATAAAACGAAAATCCATCATGTCGGAATTTGTCGCGAAGAATTTTTCTTAAAATACGAAATTAGAAACAGTGGGTTAGAATAATTTTACACTAACATTGTTATTGTAATTTCAAAATTAGCGGCATATTGCTGTGTAGTAAAGATGAATATATATGAAAAGCGCTATTGTTGTTGTACATGAATGTGAGTATAAACGGAGCATTAAAATTACTATTTAAAATTAATGGCATCGACAATGCAGTATTAGTTGATACTGTTTGAAACAGGTAGAGACAAAAACATTTTTAGTCCTTAGAATAAGCGCCTTTTGATACAAAATTGACTTCAGAAAAGAACTAAAAATATATTTCCCATTCTTTAAAAAAGATCTTCTGATTGTAATTATGCTTTCGAAAATGAATTCTGAAGATTCAAAGCAATAGAATAATTTATTAATCCTAGCAAAAATAATTAATTAGGTGTGGTGCGTCTCATTAATACCAACGAGCTTTTAAAAATTACAAAACAGCAGCAAGAATTCAAAAATTGGAAATATAATGCAAAATTGGAAGGCAAGTAACATGTAAATCTTTTTTATATTCACAAATTTAATGATAATATGTGTGTGTGGTGGAGTAACAATAAGATATTAAAATAGAACACATTAAAAATCTGTAATCAAAATTACCGTATATGACGTAGAATTACATAGTGAAAAGAACGCATTGAACAAGAGTCAAAATTGATAACGAAAAGTTTACAAACAACTTTTTAGATAAAGGATGCAACCATCCCCAACATCGTTACCAAGCGAACACCCATCATTCAATTTCGTGATTGTTTGTTTTAATATAATCACAAATAGCACAAGACAGACNGATATATTTTTAAATATATTTTCAAATGACTGGATAGAGTGTTGAATGACACTGATAGTGATTGCAGGACTGTTTTCTGCGTTAAATATATCTTAATATATTTCATAGTGTGTGACAGCTTCGTTTCCCAACTAGTTTGACATTTTGTTGATATCTATCAGGAATAGGCTTCACATGCATGGCGTATTCATTGGTTTCAAAGTTAGGTTGGTAACCTCTGAAATTAAGGAAATCTCACATCTAAGAGGTTGAAAGATAAGGGCCTAGTACAGCGCAATACGCGTCATATCAATCACTTATTGCTGCTAAAAATGCTAATATAAAAACTTATTTTTAGAGGAAAACTTGTATTAGCAATTATAATTCTTTGAAACAGCTAGCTACTTGATAATACGCAAATATTGCTATTAAACACATTGCTATTTTAGGCATACCGCATTTTACACTAACTGATGGTAACAACGAAAAAATAATTCGTTGATGTTAAGATAAAAATTTTAGGAATATATTTAGAAGTATTGATACAATAAGTATTTAATTGATAACTTAAATAGATTTCCGAATAATGATAACTGACTTATACTTAAAAACAACTGTGATCAAATAAATATCATAACTAACCTAGAATGTTTTTCAAGTCTTTCCATACTTCCACTGGATGAATCGGATAGACTATCTGAAATCTGGTGGGGCTAAACATGTGGGTTCAGAGTAGAGCTCCAGTTTAATACAAATTAATAAAACCTCTGCAGAAGAAACATCAAATTCAATACATGTCAATTGGTGTATAACACAACATTTCGAAAACTAATCATCTATAGACATATCATCTAATCACAATAAATAACCTTAAAGGAATATAGGATATACATGTATCACTTTCTAAAACTACAAACACAACAAATATAATACCCTTTTTCAAAGGATAAAAAGTAACATCTTTCCTTTTATAATGCTTGTTTCAGCGGATTCAAAAAATGTCATGCCTTAAAGATTTTGCAGTCGTTATTAGAATCTTTAAAACGCTTGCGATATAAGTACCGACCTTTAGAGGTAATTTAAAAAACAGCAACTGCGCCAATTTTTCTCGCTTCTCACGAAAGCCTGCGGTTTCAGGGGTGATTGTGCTAGATGATGTAACAGAGGCAATGGACTAAATGCTTGCTATTTATTGCTTATCAATTTAAAATGAATGCATTGGTGAAGAAGGAAATGGTTTAGAAGCCACATGAAAAGTATGAAGTGATTAGCAAACCTTTTCCACTGTTGAATCTTTCTACAAATATATTCCCACTTGTCTTAGATTCAGTATACTTTCCTTTATACAATGTTCTTATAAAATACATCAAAATACGCAGAAATTAATGCCCGAGAGTAAGTTTAGGAACGCTGAAGTCGAGAATGCAATAGCTGGGAAGAGTATCAGGTGTCTAACAAATAGATTTGGTTTCTCAATAGCCTTAAAATAAAAGGTTTCGACAAAAGACAGACTCAAGTGAAAAGGCAGCAAGTGTATTAAGACATGCAAAAGTGTGAGCCTTTAATGATTGGTGTCATTTCAAATAAATTAAAAGGGATAGGAAAGAAGTTAAGTCATGATTTCCCCTAACCATCATCAATGATAAAGGAGCTTCAGTTGGTGTTTCTTTGTACTTACGTTATATGATGAGCGAACTGAGATTTCCGCACGACTTGACTCATCTGCTGATACAGCGATTGTTTCTAAAAACACTAAATGCAATTGATGCACACACTTTAAGGTAAAGTAAAATTATTTGAAGCAAAGAGAAAAATGTTATAATTGTTTAGGGATAAAATAATAAATACTACAAATCACTATGCGACAGTATTTGGTTTACTTGGGAGAGGCCCATTTTAAAAATTGCGCCATGCAATAGATTCAAAGAACCTCCGCGTCAAGTCGAGTGATGGGTCACAAATTCATTTATCACGCTGCTTCACATCAATAGGTTGTGTCACAATTTGAATTTCTGACCGATGGATAGAATTGAATGGTGAACCAAAATATCTGTTCCATTCCCCACTCCGGGCTAAGAATAATTAGAATGTTTTGTTAAGGAGCCATCTTACGAAAAGATATATTATGATTAGTTTTGGACACATGTATGTAATTGAAAAATACAGGGATCGATCGATTTTGATACATGCACGTACATGTACATACACGACGTTTTCAAACGATCGATGACTAGTACCAAGTCATGGAGGTAGATCATTTATTGAAACAACATGTAGGATTTTATTTGTAGTTCAAGTGTAATAGTTATGTAATAGTGGCTGACGTAAGAGGGACATAGTGAAATCTCCCCCGTCAGGTGTTCAAAGTTAGTCTTTATTGGTTAAATGAAATAAAATTTGGCCAAAATATTTTTAAAAAGTTAGATTGCATTTTAGGGTCTATTTCTTCAATATTTTCAATTTTTTTGTGTCTCCATGAATATGACTGAGATGTCTCCCGTCAGAAAATCCTGGTTATATAACATAGAACCACCACCGCATGAACAAATAAATTCGCATATATCTATGATAATGATGAAAACGTATATGCATATCGAATATACTATACATACATGAAGAATGTTTGATACAAGAAGTTTAATCACAAAGTTTTTACAACAAAAGACATACATATGTGGAACGAAAAAAAACAGTACTCTGTAACACAGCACTATCATTTAAACCTTGATGTCACATTTACATCGATTTTCCTTACGATTTCACTCACTCGAGGCAGTGCGAAATTGTAGGGTTTGTGGGAAATACCTCAATCACAGTTAAAGCAATTCTAGTTAGTTTGTCATAATAATAATATATGCAAGAAAATTATTACAAATTTAACGAAAGCAAAAAGTATCAGAATGTGTTAAGTGTAGGCGACCGGACAATAAACAAAACTGAAAGAAATCAAATTAAAGCTGATTTAAATCTAACGCCCCCCCTCCTTTCTCATCGAGTAAAACGTGCGCGATCAACAGTTAATTCTGGCAATTAACGCAAATATTTTGAAAATACAAACTGACAGGTCGAATAGTTGCATGTCCCATTGACAGACCGTAAACGCTCTAAACGCCTTCGAGTTTGTTCAACCCATGCATAAATAAAGCAAATGGTTGAATTACATAATCTTTTCACACAAAAACGTAAATTGCTATGCAAAGCTATGACACAACAATCTATACTTTTTCAATAATATAAAAGTTTTATTAAACAAACACTACTACTGTCAAAACAAATCGCTAATAAATATAACTGGACTAAGTTAATAATGAATTTGCCAAAAGGCCCTAAGTTTGCATCAGGGTTTAACATTAATAGAGCTTTGTACATTAATGATGCAATGAAATTAATTACCACACTGGCAAGCATTTCATAGATTCGTGATCAAGACATAAATGAAGATGATTTCAGTTTAGGAAAATAATGATTTTGAGAGCGATCGTGTCCAAACTAATTCCTGAATTTTAGTAGGCATTGAATTCGATTCGATGTCAAAATCAAAACCAAGACGAAAATGAATTTGAACAAATATATTATACGTGGCTTCACTCACCAATCCGAGACAAATATGCCGCTGGAAATAGCGTGAAGAAAAGAATGATCAATGCAAAACAAATACACTATAAAGAATTTATTGCTCTCGCATTAAGCGAAAATTGATGCCACGACTAGCCAACAAAATATTTACTGATTGAAAAAAACACGCCAAACCACAGTACTTTGAGATCAAGGTGCCTTTATCCGTCTGAATAAATTATATAGATGTAAGCGACCAACTATTGGAGGAACAACTCAAATCACTTCAAACTATTGCATTTGCAAGCCAGATGCATTCTTTCTGGTCAGGCAATGCATCATTCTTCGGAGAAGATCGGTGAGCTCCGGCATCTTTAGTGGCATACATCATTTTGAAAAATTAGAATAGCAAAAAATCATGGCCCTTTCTGAAGTGTAACATATTTTTTAGTTTATTTTTTCCTAGTCAATATTTATCATGCACGAATTTCATAGTTTGTCATTTGAATTAAAAACACGTTTTCACAGGGACCTCATTAGGGTAGAAACAAAATATATTTTAGCGTTGGCAACTATTTGGCAGATATCTATTTATATTAATTGAGCATAATATTCAACCTAAATTACTCTATGAATGTAAAAACACGACTTTGCAAATATAAAATGATAAAAGCGGACAAGTATCAGAATCTAACCTGAGTGCGGTGGATGATTGCTTTCCAATTCATCTTCTGACAATCCACAGTCACGATCTAAATACAAAGTCAACAAAGAAACTTAACATGGACACAAACGTCGAGAAAATTCTGCTGGGGTTTCCAATGTTCGTATAATCTCCTTAAACTGCGTATCATCGAATTGCGAATGTTGCGCTAAAAGAGGTTATTGACAAGCATGCGCATAGTTTTTGATACAAATAAAATACTATATGAAAATATCAATGTAAGCAATGTATTCAATATTTTGAAACAATGCGCAATAAGGATCGACATATCAAAAACTACAGAGTACACAGTGACAAACACATCACGTCATTCAGTGTTTACTATACAACACACAACACGAAATAAACAAAAATACAACTCCACCCAACTACTCAAACAAAATAAATGATTTACTAGGACTACATCATGCCAAGTAACCAAATAAAAATGAAGTTACAAGGAAAAAGGACAAAATGAAAAACTTCATTCGTTTCACTTAAATTATAACAGTTCTCTTAACAATTTATTTTTCATAACTTTTCTATGAATTTATCATACGTTTGTAATCCTTCAGTAATAGTGGATCTTGCGTTTGCAGATTCCCTTAAATTCTCAAAGTTGGTTAACATTGATTTGTTTCCAATCTTATTGGAATTGGTCTCAGTCTCATCCCATATCATTTTCATGAGATTGGCTGGTCCCATAGATAAAGGAATATAGGATATATTTTGAAATCCATGGTCCAAGTTTTATGGTCCTAACCCCATTGAAATATTTAGTCTTAGGTTCAGGTATCATGCGACTGGGACCAGCACACGCCATGAGACCATACGCAATAGCAACATCTTTCTATTATATTTGTTTGTGATGATTTAATTTATTTTTGAAGAAATAGCTAAAAATATTCTAAACTAGAAATAAGGAAATTTAAAAATAGTTGAAAAAATTTTTTCTATGCTAAATGATTACATAAACCAAATTTGAGACGCCCGCGTTTAAACTTACTGTAAAATTTGAAATGCTCAACGCAACACAAGTTCAAAAATAGTGCATTCCACGATAAGAATAGAATGAAGGAATAGAAATAAAGTGAGTAATAAATTTGAAATGTTCAGTGATAAAAATTATACCTGGACATCATGCTATTAACTTGAAGCACAAAAATAGACGATGAATAGAAAACAGATAATTGCTTTATAGATAATACAACATGGAAATGGTTAGAAGAAATTAGAAAATTATATTAATAAAAGGGACAACCCTGAAATTGTACATATACACCCATTTCCATGCCTGATTCGTAAGAAAAATGAGCATGGTGCAGCGATATAAACTTACCTGAAGTCGGTATTTCTTCAGCAATATTCTACGACAGGCAACAAAACAAAATATAAAACCTGCGAATATGTTTATGGGGTTCATAGTGCGATATTAAACTGTGACCTTACCAAGCAGTAATTAGTTTTTGGCATACATTACCATAAAGATTTCAAAAAAACTAGTGCCAATGCTAAATATTACAAAGATAATATTAAGAAGATTGCAAATATGGAAAAGGGTGTGAATTAAAAACATGGAAATTTGAACATTTCTTCGTACGGTCACAAACAAAATTTAACAAGTGAAAGGCTTTAGGGTAAAGTGAAATAAGTCAATAGTTGATATTGGTCGCATAGACTATAAATTAACTAATAATTGAATTTAACAAATACATATGGAAACGCATACGTTGTAGATGTCACAATCAATCAAATTTATATACAATTTATGCATTTCATGTTTTTCTATATACAAAATGGCGTCAAATCTAGTGGAAAATATTAATTACTATTATTACTGCTGCAATTGGAATCATACGATAGGTAAATGAGAAGTTTGGATGAACAAAAAACAAGTCTAAGCTAAAATTTTACTGCTGATGCAATATAATACAATGATCAAATGACATATATATTAATCAACGTCGTGCTACAAACTAATTGATCACTCGATCATTTACCAGTAGCGGCGTTCTGTGGCTGGTCTGTGGAAGCGTTGCTGTGATCGAGTTGGGAGGTTTTCTGTTCCAGTTCTTCAATCTAAACATAATCATCGCTAGTGAGGATATTCGTACTAGACAATGATATCGCCTACCCGAATTCGGTTTTAGGTCTTAGGGTCGGATTCCGGTGCCAAGCTCTGTAGGTGTGAACAAAACTTAGATAGATTTATCAAAAAGGAACTGGCTTTATTCACAATTTAATTTGAAAAGTAACCAAGACGTTAAATAATGCCTTATCAGAAAATGAATGGTGTTGATTACGATTTCATTGGAGGCAGACCCAAGATGTTAAATAATTATTAAAGCAATTGCTATGTTTAGGGTCGAATAGTATAATTTGGGATAAGGCGGTGTCGAGTGGATATTGGCTAATGGGTCAGTTCGGTGCCATGCTAAACTATTATTGTTACTGTCTAATTCGTCCGTATTAGAGCTACATAAATTCTAGCAACAAATAAAATTGAATTGCTATACATCGACCATGCAAGCGAGCCGCAAAACATAGTCGTTATAAAACAACTTTATTATACTATTAGACTGGAAATTTATTTTTGGTTGTAATAAAGCAATTCTATTATGGTATATGTAACAAACTACTAAAACATTGCACTAAATACGAGCAAAAACTATATATTCAAGTATAAATTGGTCAAATAACCTAAAACTACAGTACTTATGATGTCTTAAATTTTAGCTTTTTCTTCTCTTCTAGTATTCAACATCAAGAGTAGCAGCATAAATTGCTTGGATAAACGATTAAATAAGGTTAGGAATTTATAATGAATTGAACATGTTCAAAAAGTTATGCTTAACAAACTACGTTTTTTTGTGAAAATTTTTTTTGTCAAAATTGGTTAAGCAGCAATGAGGGCTCCTGACAATTGGATTCGTACCGATGCTGGCGTTGCCAGGGCTGTTCTTTGCTGATGTTTTTCTTCTAGAAGATTCTCTATTTCTGATTAAATGCAAAATGGTAAATATCAGTTACGAAAAGACGAATGGACGAATCTCAAAAATTATTTTTCACACAGTTTCAAACAGGCCCAACAATTATTAAAAATCTATAATTTAGTGGAAATAGAATATAATTAAAGAAAATTGTTAAAAGTAAATGTCTTAAATTCAAAATTTGAGTAGAATAGGAAAAGAAAATATTTAACAAACCAATTTCTACAAAATATCACCTTGGCAAGTAGTTGTGCACGTTCTAGTTGGTGACTATTCTGCATATCGGTCATTTGTTCTTTTGCTGAAGCCATCTGATTGGTTAACTGCCGCTCACTATAAATACAAGAATTAATATGCCAAATGAACTGTTTGCAAATTTATACTAATTAGACAGTACATGCCGACTTATATGGGAGGCAGTTTATGTACCATTAATTTGAAAATTTTTCAAATATTATGTGAGAAAATCATAGAACATTACCAGCACAAGTGCAAAGTGGGAGATCACAAAGCAAACTATCAAGCAGGGGTTCGAGTTGATTTCCAGTTACTCGGTACGATTTCGAGAATTTACGATTTAAGTTCAAAAAAATTTCGATCAAGTTTTTTCTAATTTTATAAAAATTCCGAGTTCTTTAAGCTAAATAAATATTTGCCATTGAAAAAGAAACTGAAATTTAATGAATAGATTTTTTCAAATTGATTTTCAAATTCATTTTCAATCGAATTCAAGTTTTAAAAAATATTTAAAATTAATATATGTAAAATTAAACTATAACAGGTCATTGCCTGTTGTGTTATTAAATTAGGAAAACAGCAGATTCTATAGAATAATTTAGCCATTTGTGAATTATATGGGTGACAAGGTTATGGCAAACATGTTTTACATCGATGTTCGAAAAACGGTATTTGATGTCGTTATATACAATGAACATTAAAACACGAAAAGCACACAGAAAAACACAAAGAAAAGTAAACAAACGAAACATTCATGAATTAGGGATCGAAACTATGCATGTAGTATTGCAGGATATTCCTACAAAACACGCAAAAATTGTATATGAATATATCAGTTTAAAATAACGTTGTAAACCATTCTCAAATAAAAATCATATAAATCGCTTTTGCCATTCCCTGCAATATTAAAAAATAAACATAAGGCAAATGAAAGCTTCTATTTGATACCATAAATTATTTTAGAATTATCGAGATCGTAATAGAAAATTCATGATCAGGGCTGGGATGCACACTTGAATTGAATCCTCGTGAGACAAATACATATAATATTATGACTGATTACAGAATATTATTTCAAAAAGTTGTGAAAAAACCGTTTTTGGTCACTAAACGTATTGAATAAAATGCAATTTACTTTTTCGATAAATGGATTGTTTTGGATAGTGATAATTTAATGCCCTGTTTTCAGCCCTGATGATGATGTAGCAATGACCAAGAAACGAATGAATTTACTTACGATTCACTTGAGTCAAGTAATTCAATCCTAACCAATAATATTAGCAAGAGACCACCATTGTTTCATATTAAAACTTAACCACTATAGATAGTGGTCTAAAATATTAATCGCTATCCTAACACTAACAAGATTCTTGCATTGATATACACTGAAGAAAACATTTGCTTTGTGTTTAGTTATGGAAATTGATTAGCGCCAAACTTTTTACATGTTTACAGAGTATTTAATAATAAAAGGCTGAAATTAGTGAAAAAAGTTTGCATATTGGCGTTTTAAACAGTTTGTTTTTACTTGCGAAAAACGACTTTATCCTACGAGGTGAAGTATTGCTCATACGCTACACCTTTACTTTGTCCTCAATAATCTAAATTTAAAAAGAAAAATTTTATCTTTGAAATTTGAAATAGACCCAGTTTCTGTGTACAAATTATAATCCAACTTATTATCGTTCAAAATAATGAAATAAAATGGGATTACAAACTAACGGTTCGGATAGGTAGGAACCCGTACCCGGATATAATTTGACAAAGCCGAGTAAACCTACACAACACGTATGAAAAATTTGAGGAAAATACTTGTTGAAAATCGAATTTGATTACCTACATAAAATTCACTAGAGCAAGTTTTTTTCCAAAAATAGAAATCAAATTACAAAATATAATTAACAACATTTGCTAAGACTATTGTAAAAATAATTACGTACCGATCATGAAGTTCTTTGATTAGCTTTTTTGCCTTACTGTATTTTTTCTCGAAAATTGATAAATCAGCACGAGAACAGTCAAGCCTTTCTAAGGCCTCAACGTAATCAGCACGGATAGATTGGATCTGGTCCTCGAGCTCGGTGTTGCGACACTAAAGAACTATAGCTCAAGAAAATAGCAAACGTGAAAAAAAATTATTATAATCGTTAGTAGATGGCAACCTAATGAAATCATTTCAGTGAAATTATGCCCAGTCTTCAAAACCTCTTCTACATAGACCTAATTTAATATTTAAACCAAGGAATACATTTTTATAGGAAATTGAAATGAAGAATGGATAAATGGATCAGAAGTAAAAGCCAAATTTAATAAAGAACAGCAGATGTATATTTGTCGATTAACATTGATCAGCAGTAAAAGGGCTGGTATTTTGAAAATTTGCGTAACAGGAACATCATAATTAAATTCTATTAATCCAAAAGTGATAATGTAAATTTTAAAAAATGAAACAAAATGATTATGCTAAACTAACAACATTTTACTAGAGTATAGTTGGTTTATGTAACAATTGCATAAAAGTTTTTGTGCAAATTACACTTTATGGAATTCATTTCAAATGAAGGCAAATCGTCAAATTACCTTAAAATCAAAAATTATGTTTGTAGATAAGTTTTTTCATATTTATTAAACAGAAAATAAAAAAATTAGTCTACCAAGGTATCTAATTCCTTCCCATAAATAGGTGAAACTTTTATAAGCAAAAACGCATAACAATTTGATTGGATGAATCAAAAGAGCAACATCACATGCAGTGAATACCAATGTTTGTAAACGTCATTAAAGCATGTATAGAATAAACTGTTAATCTTAATTATAAATGTAAAAACTAATTAAACGAAGTAAAAGTCAGTTGGTGCACTTTTACAAAAATAAATAGCAAAGTGCATTTGCTATCGGTTTTGCTGTTTGCATATAGAAACCAAAGAACGACTCTCTTCACCTATAAATGTAAAAATATTACTCACAATTTTGCGTGACTTAAGCAGGACATAACCAGCAGTGAGCTGCATCAAAAAAATGAGAGCCGCAGAAAATCAGGAAAAATATGCTAAAAATGACCAATGCTCTGTAAACCCTATTTTCAAACTTTTGCAATTACAATTGAAACGAAATACTTAGGAGCCAAATTTATGACTAAAAATAGGTCATAAAGTTCTAGCTAAGAATTTCTTATAAAAAATGTTCGTTGATATAATAATGACCACCTATAGAAGAATAATTACAAATAAATGCAATGTTATTAATTCAATTAAATAAACCTGAAGATCTTCAATGTCCATGCTCAACTGATGCTTTTCTCGATTAAGTGTTTCAACTATAACATGGGATTTCGCCAATTCTGCCTCTGCGATTGATCGACGATATTGACTCTAAAACTTACAATTTAACAAGGAACATTTATTTGGAATCAAAATGAAAATTCATTTTTTTGTCTAATGGACAATTACAATGTTGAAAGTCGCTATAGTTAAATTTTTTAAAGTAAGCAATTTTTAACATTCTATTATGAACTGTGGTAGAGATCTAGTTCGACTGTAGTGTTCCGCGGCCACGACAATTTTCTTGGCAGTAGCCGTCTATTAGCGTGATTTTTTGCCGTAGTCAGCGCTTTTTACTACTACTAAGTGAAATGCTGAAATTTTCGATTCAAACATGCTCATGATTCGAACAATTAAAGACTAAGACTTAAAAGCAAAAATAATAATAATTATGCAAATAAATTGGTCATCATAATGCTCAGAAATGAATCTTAGCCAGGATTTTGGTCGTAAGACAAAATCTTTGACCGCAGCCGACCATGACTCTTTGGCCGTAACCGATTGTTGCCCGCAACTACGACCGGTTAACGGCTAAGCCGTGGCCGCGGCCATAGCCGCAGAACATTATTCGACTGAACTGGCACATAAACCTGAATATTTCAGTACGACTGGAAACAATTTGAAGAAAGGGAGCACGGATTTCAAAACAAATCTATTAACAATTTTAACAAAGAGGGATATTTAGTAGGGTGTTTTATTTAACATTGTGATCAAAAGATAATTGGCATAGCCTAACTAGGCAATGCGTTTAAACAATGACAATAACGATAATTTCAGAGGATGGAAAAATAACCGAAAAAAATAATGAACGTTTTATAGAGCAGGTTAAAAATCTCATATTTTATACAGCAAATGCTTCAAAAAAACGATACAAAGTAAAAACGTATTTTCAAGTAGAGATTTTGATTTAAATATCTTTATCAAAAGACACCAGCTGACGAATTCTACTAATCACAAAATGCAAATTAGAACATTTTGCCACTAGCTTATAAAAAGCAATGAATATAATAATATATGTTTAAACTTAAGATAGTGGGATCATACTAAATAGTATTCACATATTATTAATAACCGTATTAGGAACATTTTGGTATTATATCAACCAGATTTCTTGTCCTGCATCATTACATGTATTACTTGAAAATTTTACACACTAAAAACTGCGTCATTCTAAACAATGCAGAAGCGCTAGCAAGGAAATTTAAGCAAAAAGAAAAATTTTTAAAATAATGGGCTTCCTAGTGGAGCAGATCGAAGCGGAAGGGGCACCACTCTTCGCTTGCCAGCCACAGCGAAAAGCACAAAGGTCTTTTGCGAGAAACTTCATGACACTTAGTTCTAGTAAAGATTTCTCAAAATACGCATCCATAATTAAGCATAGTGCTAATGCTGAAGAATATAAATATTGCTACTAATTTGGAGTACTTCTTTATCAAAATAACAAAACATAACAATTAAAATTACCTACGTAATTAGAAACCATTTCAAATATATTAATGCCTCCCTACATTAGATAGTTTTGTTGCAATAATTCTAGGAAAATATATAAAAATTTAGAATGATCACAATATCCCCATCTCCAATTATGAGACCCTCGTTCATGGAAAAAACACTGTATATATTTTTCTATAATTTCACTAATTAATTCCAAGAAATACTACATAAGACGGAGCATAGGAATTGCGACAATTACTATATAGTCATTATATATAACATGGGTATGAACACAAATGATTCTATATTTAAAATTTAATGGCATTGAAATATTTATATAAAAGGTCCCCAGTTTAATAAAACGCTTAAATAGTTCTTGAAAATTGAAGCATTCGTACAAAGCCGCCTCTGTAGATGGAATACAAGTTGAAGAAGAACTACTTAACTAAAAATCAATAGACACAATTGGACTGTCTTAAAGAATATTAAGAAGTTCTAAATCACTTCCGTTTGGCACTCAGGTGCAGAGATTAAACATCCAAAAATACCCAATTGAGTTGGGTACGGTGAGATTAATCTTAATATAAGAAATAAACAAATGATTCGTCAAAACATAAGTATATTACTTTATTAACCTGTGACATGTCATGATCATACCAAAAATTATTGAGTGGCACAACGCGCCTGGCGATTTGTATATCTTATGTCCGTTCATCCTCCATTCATTGGAATAAATCATTTAGTGGAAACCCTACAACTACGAAAGAATACGGAATTATTGATGAAAGCTGAGGAGTAACATTCTCTGTACAATATTTTAAGCTTGAATTTAGAGTACACTAGCATCTGGGTCAATGTTCCTTTAATGATATGAAATTAGAGCAAACTCGATTGTCAGAGAGAGTACAGAGAAATCGCCAAATGAGGTAACGTATTTGAATCAAATGCCACGTAATTTATCTGAACTTAGTCATTCTAACAAAGCATGAAAAAGATTGCAAAAAATTATATTTACTAAAAATAGGCTGAAATTGAGACATGGATGTAAGAAATGAAATTTCAAGAGTGCACAATAAAAAAAGCATATTTTGATAATTTATCTCTAGCACACGAATATCGAAAAATACACATAGTAATTCCACATTTGATTTATCACTTCTAAGATTTATTCATGTTTGCTAAGGTAGTGAAAGACAGCTAAACTGTACACCATCCTAAAAATCTTCTAAATATATAACAATAAATAGTGAAAAATATTGGATTTTCACAAAATTTAATTTTGAAATTCAAACAAATAATCAACTTAACATGAAATCGTATATTTACATACCTAATTTCATGAGGGGTCAAATGAAAAGTGGATGTTATAATTAAGTTTGAGCATAGATTTGGGAAAAGCATATTTGATGCAATGGCACGCAAGTTTTTTGATTCGCATTACACTAAACTACCACATACGTTGAGTTGAGAAATGAAATCGTAGAATGAAGGAATTTCACAATTAGAAATAAAATGGCATGATTTGCGTCCCATACAAATGAAAAAGTAGGATAATTGGTTGAAATCCAAAAGTTCACCATACTGTATTTTCAAATGACTGAAGAGAAATTCGGTTCAATTTAATGCAGCGCGCAACGCAGCTAATCACACTGTGAATTAAAAGCCAATTCTCCAAAGATTTCAATGAATGGCGATATTGTGTTTATTGTAGGTAATAAAGCAAAGTCGTAATTAAAACCATAAGTTATAGGCATTGGCTGCAAAAGAATGGAAAAACAAAAATCTAAAAAACGGTAGTTAACAGGTAAAAATTTATTATGTTAAAATTATGGTTGTAATTATGAATTAATCAGATGTATTTCGGCAATTGCCCTGTCGACATCACGAGTTAAACGGAATACGCGCTGGAAGAGTTTTCAGTGTAAATGTGTTTTCAAAGTTGTTGCATTCATTGGACACTGTTAAAAAAGCATTTTCTAAGAAAACAGCATTTGTACTTTTTATATTGAAAAAATAGCCGACCTTTATAATCGTCACAACCACAGTTAAAATGCCTATATATTTAAGGAGTTCCAAATTTAAAACAAAACACTCCAATACTAATTTTTTAAAACAAAAACTCTAGAGCCGGCAATGAAATGTTCAAACATTTATGCTAAATCTCAGATGACATCTTCTTTAGAGCTCTTATTTCACAAATGAATTGTAAAACAGAATTAAACTCAGTAAGATATTCCCATGTTGATGGACATTCAGTTATTAAAAATTTGTCAATCTTTTTTGCAAACATCGAAACAATGTAAACAAATTAACCAACGCAAGAGGCATGAAATGCATACAATTATACCGCAATACTCTTCTTCCTTTAAGCATGTACCAACCTAAGATTTACCAGAAAAAGGCAGCTCTGTAAAAAGATTTCTTTGTGTTAACTTCAAGAACTCGAAATAAATGAATTCTTTTTACAGTGTAGTTGGAACAAAAGAAGCCTGCAGTTGATTTAATAGTGGAAATTCCCAAGGTATAGAAAAGCATCTGTATACATATAACTATTACTATAAAGCAACACCATTAGCGTAATTAAAATGATGGAAGTTTGAAACGAAAATGTGCTCATTGAAGTGAACTTTGGTAAGCTTGAGAAAACTTTGAAAATAATGAAGAATGCATAAGTTTGATGCTAACAATCAATTATAAAATGCTAATTCGAGGTTATTTTAATAATAGAGATTCCTTCATAATTAAAGCTAAAACGAATTATTCCTTGAACGCGAAATTAAGTGCAATGAGAAGGATTCTTTGCAAACAAATTTAATGTCAGAGAAATGCGTTTAATAGCAAGACTAAGGTTATTTCAATGCATTTCTCTGCAATTTTGGAATTCAATTTTCATAAACAAACAATAAATTAAGTGTATACTAAATGCACAAAAGTTTAAATTTTTCTAAATAAATAAAGAAATGGCCAAATTTAATGTTAGAACAAACGACAGACACATGCTTTTTAAACTTTTTATCTACTAGGAAGGGGAGCATTCACCGATATCAGTAAAATAAATATAAAGCAATACAGAGCATCAACAAGAAGAGTAGAAGTCGATCAAGGATAAAAAAATAAATTTATTATATTATTCAAGGCAAGCAATATAAACGTTATTAATATACTAAACACTGTTAGTGATTGCATGCGTAAATGAAAATAATTGAAAAGATAACTTGATTAATGAGCATGCAATTAAATAACACAAAAACATCATTACACAGACCTCTTTCAGTGTAAGTCGTAACAAATTTTCTTGACTGTTTGGGTCGTCTTCGTTAGTTGATGCTTCAAGCTCTAACTCCTAAACAAGCAGCGATATAGTTTAGCAGCACTCCATTCAAATCATCAGGCAATATTAGTCAAACGCATGCAATTACGAACACAAATTAACACAAAAATAACAACATATGCTGTTCAGATTGACCCAACTTTTGGAAGAATGACGCGCGTTGTCTGTAAAGCTAATTATTAAGCTTGTCTAAATATTTGAGAAGAGCTTCACAGTTTAATCATTGAAATTTTCAAGAATTAAATTTGAAATGGATAAATTTACATGCATATGGGATCTCAACTGTTTTTGAAAATGTGTAATAATAAACCTATTGTATTCATCGATGCAAAGGGGTTTGTAAAAAAATTTGGTAGGTTCTTGCGCTAGTGGTTTTGCATAATACCAACAAATAAACAAAAATGAGAAATGGTTATAATTAAAATAAACCTAATAGGGTTTTAGATAACAATATCAGGAAATAAACTTCGTGAATTTGTTTTGGCAAAACATTTGATAAACTCAAGCAAGCTGAACGCTATATAATGGAATAATGAAACAAAACAAGTTAAATGGAGTGTACAAAACTGATAAGCACAGTCGCATGAGACTCATGCAAAGATCAATGATAACAAATTGAGATGTGTAACTAAATCTGACTAAACGTTGTCCATGCACAATGAACAAAGCGTCTCAAACTAAATCAATCGGATACAGGAATGGAACGAAAACTAGCAGCAAATGACACGAGATAACTTACTTCTTTAAGGAACTCTACATTGGAGGCCGCTTCTACGGCAACCCTTTCAAGTTCCAATAGATGTTGCTAAACAAATGTCAGGCGATTAAATAACGAAACATGAACTATACAAATAAAAAAAGTCGTTTTAATAATTTATTAGAGATTTCGTTTGTCGTGAAAGAATGATTAGCCGAATGGCAACATACATGCACAAGCTAAGATGATGTTAAACGTGCATTTAAATGCAAAGCATTGTTTTACAAAGCCACTTGGACAATTTTGGAGAGAAATGCCAGAATTAAATATTAAATTCAATTTTGACTCATAAACACACTTCCAATACCATTCAAATCCATCTTAACAGTTGGAATGGGATTGCATTGTGACATCCGGCAAAGACAAACAGCCGCTGGATAAGCACAGCATGTAAGGGAATTGGAATATTCTAATGGAATATTTCAAAAATGGTTCCTTTGAAACATGTTGTTATACACATTCAATAAAAATTGGCATCCTAGTTTTTACTGAGATAATTTTTGATAAACAATTTTAGGATCGCAGCAACACAACTGCAGTACAGCTGTGCCAATAAAGTGTCATACGCGTTAAAATGTTTAGTCAAGTAATAATTAATTATACCCCCGCAAGAAGATTGCCTTTATCTACATGCAGCTATCCTGGTCATGTAAGATGAACTGTCTTAGCTAAAAATTTCCCCAAAGAGAAATGTGTAAATTTTTCGCTTCGGGTGAAAACCATACAGATAATTGTACCGCTTTGGTCAATACGCGACTAAATCACAATTTTCCATTCGTTTTCTGAGAAATCACTTATTTTGAGAAAAGCCAGTTTATCTTAAATGGGCATCATGGTTTTAGGGTCACCATTCGCTAGGTGGCATATTCCGAGAAATGTCTAGCAGACAGTATATATTTATGCGACACGCTGTTTTAGGTATTTTCAAGCTAAAAACCAACAACTGTTTTTAATATTTCTGGAAAGAGTATATCAGGAATACATAAAGTTTGTATATATTTTAAGATTTTACATATAAAAATAGAATTAAAAAATAATTAATAACTATGCACAAACAATAGTTGCGGACAGGATAAATTAAATCGCGAGATCAAAGACTGAATTATGATTTTCTTAATTTTCCAATGCCACATGATATGAAAATATATCAGAAAGAAGTAGCAGTACATTCTGCATAATTATGGATTTATGCAATCTTAATATCGTAGATTAGCTAAACTGCTTTTGAATCGAAGAATAAGAAACTATATTAATGAAAATCCGAATAAGTTTCATTTGAATCAAAATACTTACATCGATTAGCATATCGGGCAACTCATGGGGATCATACTGATTATAATCGAAATATGATGATGAATCACTGGAAGTTTGGTTCTAAAAAGTATTAAGTTCATTCGTGTAATTTAAGAATGTTTTCAAAACATACATTAGGGTTTTGCGGGACCAGGATTTTATCGGTCCCAGTCCCATGAAATTTGCTAGTCCCACAATCCCATTGGTCCCACAACATAACTTCTATTTTGACCAAAATGAGCAAAAAGTATGGGTAATATTCTGAAATCCGAGGTCAAAGATACTTCATTTTTGGTCCCACTCCCATTAGGCTTTTGACTCCCATGGGACTAGACGGTTCCGCAGAACCCTAGTATACATGATATGAAAATAGACTAGAATTAGTAGGCATAAAAAATATTTGAAATTTATGGACACTTGCAAAACTTAGAATACATTACTTGATATCGTTGCTGTGCAGGAGGCTCGCTGGTATGGCCTGAAAGAATTCTCGCAACTTCAGAATGAGCAGCATCTTTCTCCCGACCAATCATAAACCTAAAATGATAAGTCATCAAAATCATCACAATTTAGATCAACCTTTGATTATGCTTTGATTTACAATAGCTTATAAACAAAATTAGTGAAAAAACAGTCGATGATTCTATAATTGCAATATTATGTGTATTTTTGGAGAAATGCGTTTTTGCCAAGAAATTAGGCGTCTTCAAGTGCTTAAAACATCTGAGTGAGCTTAAAATCTGTCCAAAATTATAAACAAATAAGCAACTTAAAAATTAAAGAAGACGTCATGGATGCGATGACATAACTAATAATTATAATTATTAAGTGGAACATTTTATCGCTCTCTGCAATATTTATAGTAAACGCCAATGAAATTGAGTGGAGAGTTTATATTTATAAAACACGAAATTAAGATCATTGACAATAACGAGCTGTGTATAATAGAGAAAGAAAAGATAAGAGAAAGTTTCCGTTACTCATACTAATCCACGAAATAGGTAGCTTCCAATCAAAGTAGTCACCCGCTTTACAACTAAACACCACATTATGGAAATTTATAACCTTCCAGCGAATGTTTAAAAATGGTTTCAAAAACCTATTAAATAAATGACTAAAATTTGAAAGTATAACAAACAATGAAATTGACAAGTTTCCCAGATGAAATCCAAAAGTTTAAGATTTTGCATCAAATTGCTTTTTTCAAGTCTTGCATCATATCGCTGTATGAGAAACCAATGGTGACAGTCCAACAAAATGTAATTGCAAATTTCATCAGAAGTATGATATAAATTCCACTAGAGCATATGTGCGCAATTAGTTGAATAACTTGATTTATTACAAATTTTGGACGTATCACTTTTGGTTTCTCATTCAATCCATAAAACCCTCTTACATTTTTATAGCAAAAAACTGGCAAGATTTGGAATGTGACTTGAATACAATTGTTTCACTGAAATTGTAATACTTTTATAGTTATAAATATAGACAATTGAATTTTATATTAGGAAGTGCAACAGATTTTCTGAAAAAATTGAATGACGAAAATATGTTATAGCTAATAACTTCAAGCAAACGCAGCAATAAAAATGAAACCCAATCGAGTACCAACAATATTGAAAAAATGTCATAATTTAAATTAAGCTGAATTTTGAATACGTCATAAAATTTAACAACAGAAAATTTGATTTCAAGTTTTATGAACTCACTTAACAACTCCGTGTGTGTTCTTCAAAACGGATGCTGCATAATTTTGTGTAACTCCAACCAAACTCTGACCATCAACTTCAACAATCATATCGTGAACTTGAATTCTAAATCATACATCAGTGAATTTTTAAAGCTCCATTATGATAAAGAAATAGACAATCTTACCTGCCATCACAAGCAGCAGCTCCGTGTGGAGTGATAGTTTTTACAAATATCCCCAATTTTTCTATCCCAGCATCAGCACCAACACCCATGCCAATAATACTAAGTCCAAGGCCTTCGTTGCCTATTAAACACATAAAATTTAGCTCCATCAATTATGCGCAGAAAGAAAAACTAATGTTTAAGAAATGCGTATTTGTTAACAAAACGAATTAAAAAAAATCTCTATTTAAGATTCAAATTTACTAATACTAGTTTTATATGTTTGTACACAGAAAAAAGTGTACTCTATAAAATGTATCAGCCGACAAGAACTAATGAATAGGGCGATTTTTTTGACCAGAAAAATTTTGACTTTTTTTTACTTAAAAACCATTTTTTACCTAAAAAATTTACAAAGATTTTGAAGCTTTTGTAAAATTCGTGTATTCTATACTAAACATAATCAAATAGATAGTAAGAAGCACCAATACAGAACTGCCCATTATTTTATTGTCTTAAGCATGATTTTTAACATTGAGAAAAACCTTTCCATGGAAGCAGGATTATTCATTAAGTCATGTAATCTATAGTTTTCAATTTTCGGCGAAGTATCCAAAATTAAGGTTGATTGAAATTCAAAGAATTTCACAAGTTCAATTCAATTCATAGCAATTTGTGGCTTGCACTAACTTTTGTGTTATTGCCCCATTGAGAGCAGTTTTTGCTCTCTCAACAATGACACCCTTAGTAATGTCATTTTTATTAACATTGGCAAAATATTTAAATAGTAGTTAAATGTATGCTCTAACTTATCTCTATTTTAGTAGTTAAAAATTGAGCAGTGATATTTTCCCATGTTTTTGTAACCAAGAAATTTATATTTTTAAAAGCTAAACGAATTTATAAGTAGAGGCTTCTTCCCCTTTAAACTTTTGTTTACAATTTAAGTACAAAACGCATAAATTTTCTCAGATACTCTGCTATTAAAATGTTGTTAAGAATTGTATTACATGGTTTTAAAGAGTTTTTATGAAAATCATTCATACATCGTTTTTCTTCCAGAAAATTTGACCTCAAATAAAATTTCAAATTAATTTTTACCGAATTCCAAATGTAAAATTTTGAATATATTTTGACCATAAAATTTTTACAATATATATGCAAATTCATTAAAACAATTAAATTTCTAAATATTTAAACAAAATTGACCTTTATTTCAATTTAGATTTTTTTACTTTGGTAGCCCTAAAGAACTTACGTAAAAATAATATAAAGCGAGAATAAACACATAGCGGCCAACTATATTAATAAATCCGGTTAAAATATCTCTGGAGTTGACCTAGTATTGTTAGATATCATCTTGAGCACTGGTGCTAGTTGATATATTCATTAAATGTGTTTACATTTAAATAAAGAGTGCACGAAAAAAATCACATAGGCCTACTTAACACTTTTCCAGTAAAATGTGATTCGCAATGCAATAACTGGCTACCAAATCAAGAGAAGGTATGTTTATATGAATAGTCGCATTAGTACACAAAACTGAATAAAGGGTGGAATGCATGTTTAACATTTATGTTCATAGCAAAAACAACGATGTCATCGATGTCAACGCGTGCCGCACGTTGATCGGCAATTGAAGTTACGTAGAACACCAGGGGGTCACCTTGCGGAAAACGTGTTAAACTGGGATAAATAATTTTCGCTTAAGCCATTCTCAATGTGATTGATTGATTAAATCAAAATCAAAATGATTACGTAGCCTACTTATTTTACATAATACATTGTTACTAAGTACTCCTTGCAATAAAATAAATTTCCGCTGGTAATTTCGGTGGCGTTTATTGAAGCTGAATAAACACAGAAGTTTTCACAAAATTGTGATTTCACAATACTCCACTTTGAAGACAGTACTACAAATATCACACCGATTACCTCTCCATTATAACCTCAAAATTTATGTAATAAATTCATCATTTCGTAACCCCAGTTGTACAATGCAGTAAAGTTAGGATTTAGTTAGGATTTCATAAAATAATATGCGAAATAAATTTAGACTTAATCAAGACCAGGAAAATATTTATAGTTAGTTGTAGCTCGGTTGAATGGTATCTAAGTCTTAGGGTAGTAAGCGAACTTTTTATATGAATCGAATACACACCCAAATTCCTAAACTCCTATGGTCAAGTACATGTAAAGATAATATATACCAACTGCTTGCGAATGAAAAGCACAATGCAGAAATTGTGCGCATTCAAGTGAATGAAGACAGCACAACTTTCACACACAATTTATCGAGTGAAATGCAGTCAATTCAAAGTAATCTCGTGTGAAAATTATGCATAAAGTGCATTCAGTTTGTAAATGATTGTACTTGGATATTGGATTTTCAAACTGTAAATTCAAATGACACTAATTACAAGACAGAAAGTTGAAAATTCTTGATAGGAAATAATGACAGTTTTATAGCCAAATACGTATTAAGCGCAATATAAGCGATACATAATTATGAAGCTCATACGGTAAAGTGCAAAATAAACAAGAGAAAATCTCTTTACAAAAGAGTAAAACAAGCGTACACATCAATTACAAAGATTGCAAATCATTTGATCAAAACTTTAGCAAGCAGTAAGAAAAATGATAGTATCGCAATTACAGAATGCATGCGTACAATAACCAAGTCAAAAACTTATATGAATATGTATGACACATATTATGAAACATACGAGACCGAGAGAAGTTCAATTCTAAAAATATAATAATGTAAACATTTGATTAAATGCACAGAATAGCCGGATCAGTGGTCATTGTGCTATTAAAAACCATCAATGTCCAGTAAAGATAAAACTACGAAACAGTTAAAAGAAGTAGAAAACTTTAACTACCTTTGTCCAGTTCAACAGGGAATACATCCATTTTCTCGACTCTCTTTTCTAACTCATATTCTGCGCTAGCGGCTACAGGATCTATATCTTCATTACGACGATCGCAATCGCCTGATGCATATGTATATGAGACCTAAATCGTATAAGTAAAAAATTCGAAAAATACAGTGCTCACTTGAATTGGCGCACTGGAGAATCGAAGCTTCTTTTTCCGTGTTAATTCTTCATCAACCACATACATTTCCTCTTCAGTAGCAGGGGACAAACCAGGCATTGCATGTCGAACACATATCTGTGAATGAACATTTTCCCAAAACTGAAATTCCGTTTCAGACTCATTATCCTCACTATAATATAATAATTCAAATTGAAGAAAGCAGGATTACAAACTAGTGATAAAATTAGAATTTGTAAAGTTATCATCATTATGTAAGAAAAAATTTGCATTAGAAATGGAAATTAAGTATCAACAACGGTTTGAGCTTTGGTCAATGGGAAGATACTTACTCTTGTATTCATTTTTCAAGAGATGCAAAGATTCCCATGCACAATGAGAGTCACTCGTTTAAAAATCATTTTTAAACAGCATTGCACCAATGGATTTTTGCAATCTACTGAATGAAATGAATTTAGGGGGTTAAAGTAGATAATGTTGAAAAAAATTCAATTCAGTTTGAAGATGCTTTTTCAAAATTGCCAAAATATGATTTATTGAACATTACTGGTGCTCAAAGTAAGCTTATGTTTCACTATGAAAAACATGCCGAAAAAACAACATTTACAATGATATAGAAATACGAATATATACATCTTTATTAGCATTCGGACTAGCAAGAACAAGAGGTAATAAATTGGGTAAAAATTATGCAACCTAACCCGCAAATATATGCGTTGATATTGATCTTCATGTTATTTATCGAAAGAGCATCACTCGCAAAACAGACAGGATAGCATATGACAGCAATTTTATTTCAGTAATGATTGTATAAACACATCCACTCAAATAAGTTAAAGTCCACATTGAAATTGTAGATAGACAAAAAGTGTGCATTTATGAACGATGCTGCCGTCACTGCACGAAAAAATGCCGAAAGTGGTTTGAAGACGATGCTGAATGCTGAGAACGACGATGTGAGAACAATTCCATTGACGAAGTAACGTCAATATCCACCATGAAATGAATCAAACTGACAAATGACTATTTTAAACTCATACCAGCCGTGAAGATGATATTCCAATAAGACATCATGTTCCTGTTGGCAGAAAGCTAAAATTTTCCTTTGCCGAGTTTGAATAAGCACACGATCTTACACTTCTCTTCTATCGACTTACTATTAGTCGTAATGTATTCAACATTATGTAAAGCTTTGGAGATTTGAAGCCATGGGGCTCAGTGTATGAAATATGCAGCATTCACAAACACTACGACCCTTGGAACAGCAAATTGAAGCAATATTTTACAACACTAGGGTGTACTATATAGACGAACGATTAGTAAGTCCAAATCATGCTCTACTCACTGCGTGTATAATTCTCTGTAACTAAAATTGGTGAATTGATTTAATGACTATGTGATGCCAACTAACAAAATTTAGTAAAGACTTCCACTAGCAAAGCTTCCACATGATACTACTGCTGATTTGCATTGTAATGTTGGATATGCAGGTGATCGATTGCAATAACCGAAGATTAGTTGGACAATAAAACGACGTATTTGGGTACAAACAAGAGAGCATCCCTACCATTATAGAGAAACCCAATTTTTTTCTGATCCATCTGACAAAAAGCAACAAACCAGGCTTATAAATTGATGAACAGCAGAAAAATAGATATTCAAACTTATTACAATGAGAACAAATCTGGTATCGATGTCTGTAACAAGATGTAAATACACTGTCTGGGTTTTTAGCAAGAAATGGCGGTCAATAGTAAATTTTCGTATAAATGACTATGAAAAGTAGATGTGAGCGTTGGAAAGAGCTAGCAAAAAACTTGGTAACCTAGTGGGCAAATGCAATTGCAAATTCGTGAAGCAATAGTAGCTGGTACAGAAGCGAAAGGGCATTAAGATGCTAGATACCAAATGATGGAACATTAAAAAACAGCAGAAATATTACAAAGAAATGTTTGACACCCTCCAAGTATGCAGCTTACATCACTTGCGAGAATATGTTTAATAAACAAGCTGAAAATAAAAAGTTTGCTGAAATATAGTTTGATTGAATTACATTTTGTTATTTGTATAATGTGGTAATAAGCACTTTGTTGGGCTTAAATGTATAAATTGCAAAAAGAATGCCTAAATAATTATAATTTATTAAATTTTATATTATTATATATCTATTAAAATTTAATGAAACAATGAAAACCAAGATATTTATAAAATATTCTGTAAGACCTGGGCATTAGGGGGCCAACATTGTATACGATCAATTATATACTTACCGAATATTTCCATGCCAGCTGAACTCATCTGCTTTTGCAAATGCACCAGGACCTGATTCAGAATTCGCATGCTCTGCTCTAGCATCTTCAAGATCATACTCTTCATGTGAGTCAGAAGTACAAACACTGCTGTCATCTTCATGACGCCCACTTTGCTGCGAATAAATGCAATTGGATGTTGAATTGGGATCATCAACAACAGGAGGGCCAGGTAGTTCATAACTTTGTTCGGATTGAGTGGTTGAACAAGTTTCGTCGTTTTCTGGAATAGCGCGCACTTTAGGTTTATCTTCAGTACTAATAATATTAGTGGACAATTTGGAAATTGATTCCGTAAGTATTGAAGCTGGCTCTTCAAGGTCAGTGTGATTATTAATTTCTTGAGGTGGATCCTAAATCCATTATATAATAAATAATTACCTACATTATTTTTCAATGAGCAAATTTGGTTAAAGCATATTTTGGATGTCAGACTGCAATTTTTATTGCGTCATATATATAAAATATAAGTAGGCATTTGTACATTTTATATAAGTGACATGCATATTCGTTTTTTTGCATTATTAACATTTATATTCGGCATTTGTGTAAAATAGCATAGTATATTCGGCGAATGTATTAGGATAAAAACGTTTAGTTGCAAGTGCGGTAATAATCTAAGATGGAAGCTTTGAATTGAAAAAGAATATCCTAATGATACTTTAGAAAATGTTCAGGGATTCTTTTATAACGTTTCTTGCAAAAGACGCAACTATGTGCAATCTTACGTTGTAACAGATTTTTCTGCATTATTTGGCATTTCTATTAAAGAATCATGTTTAATTAAGTCACACAGATCAACATCCCAGTCAGAAAACTGTGTATTTGATATCTTCTAAAATGAGAGAACCTACTAAAAAGGAGAAAAGCTAATGCATTTTTAAATCAAAATTAATTACTATTTTATGTCAAAATCACGTATATTAAATAGGTAATTAAATTCAAATGAAACTAAGATAGTTATTTCGTTAAAACAAACCTAAACCATAAATATTTTTCAGTATGTATTATTTTGAAAGCAGCTAATATATTAGGACCATACAATTGATGAATATATATAGCAATGCGTACATACGACGCCAAAATTTTTTTCTTCAGTTGTAATTAAAATCAATTTTTTCAAGGGTTTTATAAGAGCTGTGGCTTAAAGGAATTAACACAAAAAAGCATTAAAGAATATATTTATGACCCTTAGCACTCAACAATGATATACCTGAACATTTTCTGAAATTTCAGTGTGTGACTTCACAGCTTCTGTAATCGGAGCGTCTTTTATTGGAGACAGCTTTTGATTAGTGTTGGACATTTGTTTATTAAACAAAATAGCCTTAGATTTCTTAACTGGTGATGAAATTGAAGGAACTTTTGCAGATTTGGTCATATTTTCAAATAGAGCTTTCGCTGAAGCAAACCTAAAGAATAGTGCTTAATGAGACTACTAGAATATATTACCGTTCTGTATAGGTTTTGCTATCATCTGGGTCATCAGCATCAAATTCAACACTAAGACGCTTATATCCTTCAGCAGACCGTCGTCGGCCACCTTGCTGAGGATGGCGAAACTTAACATTTTGTGTAGATGCACTCTAAATAAAAATATCAAATAACACGAATTGGATATAAATAAAATACAAAGAATGACATATTTGAGAAAATATGAAACAGCGTTTTCAAAACTTCTCTTCAAACTAACGAAATAATTGCACGAAAATTTTATAACTATAAAGCAGCCAACTATATTACAATTTTAAAGTAAGCATGTAACAAGGAAACATTATGAAAGTCACAGGAATTATACATTATTATAACATAATGCTTTGTCGCTAAATTCACATGCGTGGTTAACTTGCAAAATCCCAGTAAGAGTAGAAGTATACATTACGATTAAAAGGGGAATATAGCATTGGTTAAAAGCTTAGCAGCCAACACAAAACATTATGTAAAATTATAGCATAAGATTGTAAATAGTTTTTTGGAACGACCCCAATCTATTTTTAGTAATAACATTTACATCCCATCTATTCAATGTGAAAAAATTATAGCCTATTATTTTCATTGTGGACTGTAATGGGCAAAGCGTCTAAATTATCATCGTCACAGCGAGCGCAAATCAACATCCTAAATTCTAATGAATTTAGTATGGGCGCAATAACTGCTCAATTATCAGATCTGCATTAAGCGTTTGCCGTGCCATACAAAAAAATTTATCAACAGTTTCCTACAAAAACGTCAGACCACCTGATCGAACCTTGAGTAACGACAACTCAAGCAGACCCGTTAGACATCATTTGCCTACTGCCGGTTTAAACTATGAAAAGGCGCCTCCATATTAATTCAATCTGAAATCGATCAGGGCGCAAAAAACCTGTTTTGTCACCCAAGAGCATTAGGGACAGGTTAGTTAGGGATAGCTTAGAATTTCGCAAGTGCCATAATTATTAGAACACATCATGTTTACTGACGAAACAATCTCTCAGCATTGCACCTAGAGACCATACGTCCGTAGCCCTGTTAGACAAATTTAACTCTAGATACACTACTCTCCCTGCTCGTTCTAAGCCAAAAGTTATATGGGATGGAATTTCATCAAATGTAACATGCGCATTACATATCTTTGAGAAATGCAAAGACTGATATATTGTAGCTTATTTTCACTGTGAAAATTGAATATTTTAAAACAAATGTTTGGAATTGCATTATTATCTTAAAAAATTGTATTTGAGATTAGGCATATATTTTTACTTCTTAAACGTTTGACCGGTACTGTACATTAAACAGCTAACTAATTTGACGAGTGTTATAAACATTCAACTTTTACTAATTTTAAATTACGAAATCCTATAAACTATATAATTTTAATTAATAAAAAATATATGTTTAAGCATTCATTATTATTAATTGAAAAATTTATTGTATTTTGTAGGGTATACCTAGTACAGGGTGAGTCAAAAGTGACTAACAATTTGATAAGGTTGTTCCGTCGTAGTCTTTTACCGAAATCTTGCATTCTTATTTCCTAATTTTACTACACATAAGGAATATTTACGAGTTGCTTTATTTTATTGCTTTCCTGTCTTACTTTATTTGAATTTGGAATTTGATATCCCGCTTAATGTTCTTTTAAAATAGCCACCTTACAGCGTCATTCAATGTTAAAGAAACGTCATTGTCATATCGATATTTGAATGAAGATCATAAAATCATTTTAAAATCAGACTTTAAATTCATTTCATCAGACTTAAAATCATTTTGAAAGGACGCGAGCTCTGCAGCAGTGAACTGACGAGAGAGCCATGAGCCATATTGATTTGTCGGACCGAATCGACATTATTAAATGTTATTATCTGAGTGGAGAATCAGCGACATCAGCTATGAGAATGTTTAAACAGAAGCGGCAATTGATAAGGGACCC
>CABFPE010001008.1:69378-105644 GCA_900660155.1 Hofstenia miamia | reverse complement strand
ATATATACATGCACATATATATATATAAACACGCTAAAACACACATAAAATGAATTAAAAATAGAGAAATAGACTGAAAAGTACATGCTTTCGCCTGATATTTAAAGAATTAACACAAACAATATATAACTTATTATTGATTGACCCGACCCAATCAAATGTAAAAAATTAGCAAGAAAATGATCCCGAGCATGAATTGGTTTGGGCCAACTAATCACTTTCTAGCTTTGGTATACATTTAGTGGTTGAGATTGCAGTGACGGATTTTATGGACGATCCTTCAAACAACCGTCTACGAACCGTTTGATCAATGTCAAGCAGTTATATTTTGTGTTGCTATATTTTGGTATTTGTAATGACAAACTTTAACACCAAAGTTATATATTAATTATATCATGATTTCAGTACTGCTACTGATTTCTTGCTCAACTAAAAAATATATGATGAAAGATTAAATGTAAAGAATGTAATTAAAAATTATGAAATTTTAAGAATCGTTAATATTGTAAGAATGAACTTAACCCGATGTAAATTTATTCAGAGCTCAAACTAATAACTTAAAAATTCATATTGATTATATTATTTTTTGTAATTCATTAGTGAGAATATATGTCTAATTGAATTTTAGTTAGTTTATTGGAGCAAATGATATATTTGGATATTCTCACACNACACATCCTTTGATCCTTTTAAAATATTCATTTTCTGAACTTTTTAAATATATACAGATTTTTAGTTGATGATGCTTTTTTATATTCATTACAGCTGAATAAATTCTTTAGAAACTTTTTATATAAATCAATATAAACATTAGCTTAATATACCAATGAAACAAGAAAATATTAATTTACACATTTTAATAAATATTCAGATGAAAAAATATAAGAACTCCACATATTAGACTTACGTATGAGGTATGCTAATATAATATTTTCGCTCATTAATATTTGCGTAACTTATTTATATTATGCGCTCGTATTAATTTCCCCACATACAGTAAAACTTTACTGAAGCTTATAAACAACTTTGGAAAAATATTACAAAACTGTTACTTTACTCTACCAAAGTAAATTTCTAGAAGTAACGCATAAGTAACGCAATGGTAGCACGCAACAAACTACTATTATTTAATTGTAATGCTTTTTTCTTTTTACTAGAAAATTGTAAGATATTACAGTAATTCGTTGCATTGGTNAACAAGAGAACACAGTTAAACTATTTCTCTATTTGCAGATGCTTGGGTTTCTTATATATAATGCGTATTTACAATATATACAAACACTAGTCAACACAAAAAGCACATGATCTGGCTGATAAATAACAACTACCAACTGATGTTACACTATATTCAACNTTAGTTAGTTTATTGGAGCAAATGATATATTTGGATATTCTCACACCTTTCCGACAAATACAAAAACTGCTGTTGATATTGAGAATATAACTCGGCTTTGTTACGGTCAAATAATTTTAAAATGTCAGGAATTAAATGCGACGGTGATGATAGAAGAGTTGAGTTTTGGAAATGCATCAGTGATCAATATCAAAGAGATCAAAATCATCACCATCAAATAGTGCTTTACGACAAGGCCACATTTCGAATAGATGAAACAGTCAACAAACAACCTGCACTATGATAATAAAATTCCCGAAGCATGATGATCAACACCCTTGGATTTAGCGCATGGGCAATATAAAGGAAGATGTACTAAATACTATCTTGATGAAATGTGGACTTCTATGCGCAATAGGCGACTTAAAATCGACCAGCAAGATGATGTTTCACAATATTTCAAAGGCCCTGTATGGTAGTTGATGGAAATGTGGACTTCTATGCACAGTAGGCGACTTAAAATCGAACAGCAAGATGATGTTTCACCATATTTCAAAGGCTCTGTCTGGTAGAATTCGCTCAAGAGACTTGATTCATTTTGATTTCAGGTTATGGGATAGTGTTTACAAAATGCGTTACTATTACATAGAATATAGTATTCAGGAAACTAATTCTGCATTGAAAAATGCTTTACAATAAATGCCGCGGACAATGACTCTTTCAAGAAGATATGTTTCAAGTGTTTTGTTTAGTAGTAATGGCAAATACATGCTATTTATGAGACGTCATGATTTTTTGTTTGAACGATCAAAATTCAAAGCGGTAACGATAATTGTGACTCTTAACAAAAGGTATTATATCATAGCACAATACTGTTGGGGAAGAATTGTTATTTGTATTATATATTGAAAATTAGTCATTGTTTGGATGAACATGCTTTGAAATAGCAAAACCGTTAACGACATACCCATAATTGCAATAAACAGAACTCTTTTATAACGTGAATATCATTCTTAAAAATCATAGGGATGGTATTGCAAATAAATATAGCCTATTGAAATTGTAAGTTCAATTGCAAGGTTTTACGGCCATTTAATTATGTTAGAAACAATTGTGCGAGAATACTCACGTCTTGAAAGCATATCAGAATACACACTAAGAAAGTATTTGGGGGATGTTACAAAAGAAGTTGAGAAATCAATTGCACGAAAATTGCCAGACAAAATTGCAATTGTGATCGACGACAAAATCTTCAAATCATTTTGTGGGCATATATGGAAAGTTTCCGACCCCAACAAATATGTGGTTATGAGAAAATACTTTTGGCGTTTTCACCATTCTCGTTCCCATTAGATACGGAAATTAATATCAGTTTCGGAAGAAATGAACATTATGACTTTATTGAATGGATTTTGGACGTGTACGGTAAAACATGGGAAAATGTTGTTGCAATGATCGGTGATAACGTCAGTGTCAATAAATATTTAGCATCTAAATGCAATTTGCCACTAATCGGATCCTCGTCTCACAAATTGAACCTGGCTGTTCAAGAGTTTCAGAAACCCTGGAATGAAATATTACCAAAACTCAATGCATTGATGGACAAACTCAAACAATTTAAACTTGCAGCCAAATTAAAGCGAAAAACTTAACTGAAACCAATTCAAAGGCAAGATACACGATGGTATAGCACAGAAGCAATGCTATCTCGCTATGGTGAATTGCGCGAAATACTGAGCCAGCGCGAAATTGCTTCAGATCCGATTTTGATTGATTTCATACCGACTCCAAAGAAAATGCAGAACTTGCAGCCCTTGAAATCATTTCAAAATATTTCAATCAGTTCAAAGGCCTCTTCACGTGGAAGATATTTGCTTGGCCGAAATTCTTCTATTGGTTGATTCAATTATGACAGAATATCCAGTCATGAAACAATACTTGACAATCGATGCCAATATTGTGCATTCGCCAATTTTTGAAAGTTCCATTATCAAAATTCAAAATGACAAATCAATGACGCTGAGTTATGAAGAAAAAGATTGTTTGTTGGCTTCCAACTCCGAAGATGATGAGATTATGAGCAAGAGGATTTTGCTAGTGATATTTTGAAAAAAGACGAATTGAGAATAACAATTCGGAAAAGAAGGGTATTTATGTACAAAATTTCTTCATCCGACTTCGAACATTATAGAACGCTTTTTCAGCGTAGCCAAATTCGCCTACAACGAACACAGACAAAATCTTCTACCCATGAACTCGAAGAACAACTTTTTTTGAAAATGAATGCTCGATTNTTCACCAATAGATCAGTTCATGGCTCAAATTTTTCAAATAAGTTTAGAGAATTTGGTTGAACATGTGGAAAAGCGGTTCGACTCTTCAAAATGACACCAGCCTGTTAAAGCTACTACATTAAAATGCAAAATAAAAGGAAAGTATATTAATTCTCATGCCATTTAATATTAAACTTTAAATTGTCATGTCTTATTACACATGACCCAATAACTAACTATCCTGAGTTTTCTAAGTTAGAATTATCATACGTTACTACGTAATTGTTAAATTATAACCTCGGATTCAGGAGATGATTCAATACGTTTTCTAGGCAACGGCGGTGATGAAATCTGATAGCCTGNACCGACTCCAAAGAAAATGCAGAACTTGCAGCCCTTGAAATCATTTCAAAATATTTCAATCAGTTCAAAGGCCTCTTCACGTGGAAGATATTTGCTTGGCCGAAATTCTTCTATTGGTTGATTCAATTATGACAGAATATCCAGTCATGAAACAATACTTGACAATCGATGCCAATATTGTGCATTCGCCAATTTTTGAAAGTTCCATTATCAAAATTCAAAATGACAAATCAATGACGCTGAGTTATGAAGAAAAAGATTGTTTGTTGGCTTCCAACTCCGAAGATGATGAGATTATGAGCAAGAGGATTTTGCTAGTGATATTTTGAAAAAAGACGAATTGAGAATAACAATTCGGAAAAGAAGGGTATTTATGTACAAAATTTCTTCATCCGACTTCGAACATTATAGAACGCTTTTTCAGCGTAGCCAAATTCGCCTACAACGAACACAGACAAAATCTTCTACCCATGAACTCGAAGAACAACTTTTTTTGAAAATGAATGCTCGATTTTGAGATGAAGAACTCGTTTCGAGACTGTTAGAATTTTACCAATTAATTGCAATTAATCGATTGTTTTGTTTGCAATATCAATTTAATTGATTGTTTTCAAAATAATTGATTGTTTGTCAAAAATAAATTTTCAAACACCCCTGGTGGTTTAAACCCCATAATCATTTAAACATTAGGTAGCGCGAGAATTTAAATCATTATTAAAAAAACAGAATTTTCCAAGAAAAAGAGTTAAAACTAATTCAGTCACAGCAATATACTATAGTATATACTTGCAACATTCCATTCAAGCACGTTCACCAATAGATCAGTTCATGGCTCAAAATTTTCAAATAAGCTTAGAGAATTTGGTTGAACATGTAGAAAAGCGGTTCGACTCTTCAAAATGACACCAGCCTGTTAAAGTTTAATTGTATCTATTTCAGCATTGACAACAACCTACTACATTAAAATGCAAAATAAAAGGAAAGTATATTAATTCTCATGCCATTTTAAATTGTCATGTCATATTACACATGACCCAATAACTAACTATCCTGAGTTTTCTAACTAAGTTAGAATTATCACACGTTACTACGTAATTGTTAAATTATAACCTCGGATTCAGGAGATGATTCAATACGTTTTCTAGGCAACGGCGGTGATGAAATCTGATAGCCTGAAACAGGATGGGGACTATCAGGTGAATTCATTGAATCGAACATTGTTTGCATCATTCGCACGCGGCCGCTGGAATGCGACGCGGCGGCAGATGTTGATTCACTGGAATCAGAAACGTCTGCAACAGATAAATGGTCTGTAACAACCATAATTTAGCAACATTATGATGCTAAAACATCTAAAAAATAAAGAACTACAATTTAGTAAAAGACGAGTAGTTATAAATAAGATTTAATGCCATATTTTGTTGTAGCAAGAGAGGATTCATAAAAAACTAGGATTGCATGAAATATGTCCCGTATTGACCTACATTAAAATACAGGAAGTATAAATGCCGATAGGAATTAAATTTTCTAACTGAAATTATATCAATAACACTTTTAGAAATTCTTACTGAAGACAAGGGATAGACCTATATAGCTATAAGGTTGCAAATACCTTTCTGTTGCAATATGATCAATGATAAATTTTTTGATGAATGAATAAAATGTATTCTAGCTTTACAAATATGCAATGGATATTGTATAATCACTGGGGTGATTCTAGTGAACAAGAGAACACAGTTAAACTATTTCTCTATTTGCAGATGCTTGGGTTTCTTATATATAATGCGTATTTACAATATATACAAACACTAGTCAACACAAAAAGCACATGATCTGGCTGATAAATAACAACTACCAACTGATGTTACACTATATTCAACCCTTGGAAACCAACACTAAACAGAAAAAACATCTAGCAGTTAAGCAAGAGGAAAAATTCATTAAAAAACTGCACATTTAGATTCCTATGCATCAATGTTGTTAATTTACTTGATTATTTCTTTAGTGAACATTCTTGAAACATGAAATAAACAATAAAGGAAGACATTGAAATTCAGTTCATCATTATTGTGCATCCTTCCCTGTCCCTTGTTATGCACATTTCCCCTAGGCATCAATTCAAGGAGCTGTAGCAACATTTCTTTAGCAGTATGAGGACTCAAAACAGTTGTGTGATATGTCAAGAATGATAGCCTTAGTATTGTAGGCAAATTTATTAAATTTGTGAGTCCTCCAAGTGCTTATCAATTGCTTTTGTTGTCATTTTTAATGCTAGACTTCTACAAAGGAGATAATTTCAGTGCATTAAAAGATTCAATGGTTCATACTAACTTCCCAGATAACAATTTTAGTTGTTTTTACATTGTTTATAGTTGTTTCATACTTTTGGTTGTTGCAGAAACAACTAACATCATAATAACAACTTTAGTAATAAATAATCAGTGAACAGATGCTTGCAAATAAATCTCATTTTGTTAGTTTTATTACTAGATCCTTCTATAATAAAAAGGATTAGCAAAACCTGGTTGTTAAGAAGAATATTAGGAGGATTGTAAGATTTGGCTGAATTGAAAAGAAGAATTTCAGTTTTAGAATAATTAAGTGGAAGAGAGTTCAAGAAAGACCAATCCATGGCAAGTTCACAAGAATTTGGAATAGTTATAGAAGATCAAGAGAATATGCACATATCATCAGCATACAACATGCAGTTTGCTCCACAAGAAGTAACTAAAGGCATGATAAGTTGTTGATAAATAGAGTGAATTGAAGAGGACTGAGAATGGAATGATGTAGTATGCCTCATGAAACTGAAAGTTTAGAAGAGATACTATTTTGAATCCTTACAACTAGCTCATGTTCAAAAGATAGCAAGATATATGATTTACAAAGGTGGAATCAATACCAAGATCTTTTAGTTTATTAACAAGAAGTTGATGAGAAACTTTTTTGAAAGCAGTGTCTAGAAATTTAAGATGAGATAATACCATAGACTGATGAGACATAAATCCAAACTGAGATGAAGATATCATAGGTTGAATAATTGGGTAAATGGCATTGAAAATAATTCTTTCAAAAATTAAGGAAAGATGTGAAAGAATGGGTATTTGTCTGTAAGATGAACAAATGTTTTTAGGGAGATTTTTTTTAAACTTTAAAAGATTGTAATAACAACAGCTATTTTCCAAATACTTGGATAACATGATGATATAATAATAGAACAAAAAAGGTGATATAATGGATCAGAAATTGATGAAGCAATATTTTTAAGTAGTAAAGGAGGAAGTTCATCATATGGAGTAGAGTGAGAAGAAATCAACTTAATCATTTTGAAAATTGAATGTGAAGTAAACAAATTTAGTATAATCTCTGTAAGATTAACAGTAGCTTCAAAATTACAAGTACAAGTAGTATGGACCAGTGAAGAGTCAGATGGGGAAAACACAGAACAGAAATATTTGTTAAATAAATTGGAAATATCAAGTGGTGTAGTAGCAAAGATGTTCATTAATTCTAGAACAGATGGAAGTGACTTAGTCTAAGAGAGAGTTTTAATAAGATTGTGAGTTCATTGACAGACAATTGTGAAGAAATCTTATTCAGAAATACCACTTTATCTAGTTCTATTGATATATCCAGTTCCTTAGATGTTGCAAGAATACAATTTAAAAGGTGTGGCATACCATGAGGATGAACAGAGCATTTTTTAAGAAATCAAAGTTTATTAGAGATATGAACTAAATGAGAAGAATAGAAAAACAGGAAGAATTGTCAACATTTCCATTTCCATGGTGTGATCAAAAGTTTAACAAGATGAATTGTGTCATACAGAGGGAAAAGCAAATTGTCAGGATGAGTGTATTCTAAAGAATTAATAAAGAGACTGGAGCAAATAAAAAATTAAAAGAATGAAAATTGGAGAAGGAGTAAGAGAAAGAACTGTAAGAGGATGCATGTGAAATGTTTGAAGAAAAAGATGATAAGATGATCTGAAGAAAATGGGGCAGGATTAATAGAAGAAATGGAAACTTCAGTATTAGAATAAAAACATCCAAGATATTACCTGAGTAATGAGTTGGAAAGGTTAAAAGTTGTGAAAGATTTATATCAGCTAAGAATTCAATTAATTCAAGTTCATATGGATCATTAGAAAATGGAATATTCCAATCAATGTGAGGAAGTTTAAAATCACCAGTCAAAAAGATAAACAAGTGTAGCATTGCATGAGAAGCATTGAAGCAATAGTTAAAAGAAGCAAAAACCAAATGCAGTTGAGGGAGACAAAATTTATTGTGTCCTTGCTACAGCTTTATACAAATGATTGAGAATAATTACCTGCAATTGTTTACACTTTTGCAAGCATGGTTTCCCTTGCAAAATTAAAGAGCAATCACACATCACACAATTTCAAGGGGACAAACAAATATAAGATTGTATTACTACACTAGAAATAAATGATAAAATCACATATGTCAACATGACATCATCAGTTAAAATTGAAGCAGCCTTTACCTCAAAATTACAAAATTGATTAGAATTAAAAATCAAGGGCCCTGAGTGACTCTACATGCCACCCTTGTTTGTGGCAGTAACTGGACTGGCAAACTGGAGAGAAACTTTTGAGTTTCTTTGACCATTTCAGCTGCAACAACATCATCCCATCTAGTAACTTTGGCATATTGAGGTCATTTAGTAATTTGCATAAACACTTCACATTGTGTAACCATCTCATCACATTGACAGAAGAATCAAATTCAGGTAGCCATGAGCTGATAGGGCATTGCATCTTAAGTTATTCAGCCTTTGAGTGAGGGTATCATAAAATTCTCCATGTGGAAATGTAAGTTCTCAACTGCCTCTTTGAGGAAGATCACTAGTTGGATATTTTTAACCTTATATAGTCTATAGGCAATTTTTAACTGCTCCAGGATATTTGGCTGGCTAACTTCCTTGTAAAAAGTAAATGATCAGCAAACTGGTAAAATCAATATTGATGAACTCAAACTTCTGTATTGCCTTCCAATTGTTAATGAATTGACAAAGGTGATTGAGGTTAAAGGCCTCATTAAGCATGGTATGTACTGTGCTGTGCCAGTACTNTACCTCCATGAGAGTGAGTTCCACAATCAGAGTGACAAATAACTGAGAAATTTGATAAGAGAAAAATTGAAGTTTCAGAAAACAAGTCATCAAGCCATGTTTCTGTTAATCAGAGTATTGAAGGTTAAGGATTGAGGGAAGAAATAAATTGTGAGAAATCTAATCAATGAGAAATACTCCTAAGACTGTGGCAGTTACCAAAGAGTAGATATAAGTTTGAATTATGTAGTCAATCAATTGTGGCATTGATAGATGATGATGGAAGATTGAGATCTACTGGTGATTTTTTTAAAAGAAGTTGTGGAAATAAAATTTTTTAGATCAGAATTCACATTGAATACAAAGGATTTTAGATTCTAATTCAAGGTCAGAAGGTGATAACTCAGGTGAAATGAAGATGCTATGAGAAAAAAATTTGAGATGAATAGTGACCACAATGGTGAATGTCATCTATGCAAACATCAGCAATACTCAAGTGATTAAGAACTTCTTTGGTTGATTGGTAATTATGATCAATTCAATTGTGAAGTGGAGTTTCTTTTGGAGACTCTGCAATATCACATATTCAGATAGATTTGTGAAAAGAGAGACCTTCCTGAAGATTGTTAACAGGGGTATTTTTAGTGATGTTTGAATAATTTTGTAATTTGTTGACTTTACTACTAATATCAACCAAATGTTTCTCAATGTTAGAATGATCTTTTATTTCTTTAATGGCTTCAAGTTGCAATTCAGTCAATTCCAACTTTGTAAGGGATTTTAAAGTACATTCAGCATAAATTTCTTCAATTGCTGATAGCTGCAGCAATAATAATACTTTCATTTTGAAAATAAATTTGTGTAATAAAATGAAATATTCTTTAAATTATTATTAATGTTTTAAACCATTTGTTTTGTTAATTTCTAGCTCAACAAAAGGTTTATCTTTAGTTCTTATTTCTCAGCTCATGTAATAGTAACATCATGTAGTTGCCATGCATTCATGTTAGCCAGTGGCTTATTATCATGACAGTGTTAGATGTTAAGTACATGTTCAAGTTGCAAAAGATCAATAAAAAGTTCTTACTCACATAACCATAATTGTATAAATAACTTAATGCAGTCCACTTTTTTCTCACCCTACTGGAGTAGAATGTGTTGTTGTCCTAAACTCAGAGGAGTAACTCTAAAATTGCAACTGGAAACTTAAGTATCATAAGTAACACAATGCCTAAAAGGGGGTTAGCAATAGTTAATAGAAGCAAAAACCAAATGCAGTTGAGGGAGAGAAAATTTATTGTGTCCTTACTACAGCTTTCCTCAGTTATTTATACAAATGATTGAGAATAATTACCTGCAATTGTTTACACTTTTGCAAGCATGGTTTCCCTTGCAAAATTAAAGAGCAATCACACATCACACAATTTCAAGGGGACAAACAAATATAAGATTGTATTACTACACTAGAAATAAATGATAAAATCACATATGTCAACATGACATCATCAGTTAAAATTGAAACAGCCTTTACCTCAAAATTACAAAATTGATTAGAATTAAAAATAAAGGGCCCTGAGTGACTCTACATGCACCCCCTTGCTTGACTAATTTTGTGGCAGTAACTGGACTGGCAAACTGGAGAGCAACTTTTGAGTTTCTTTGACAATTTCAGCTGCAAGAACATCATCCCATCTAGTAAATTTTTTTTATTATTGAGGTCATTTAATAATTTGCATAAACACTTCACATTGTGTAACCATCTCATCACAGGGACAGAAAAATCAAATTCAGGTAGCCATGAGCTGATAGGGCAGTTGCATCTTAAGTTATTCAGCCTTTGAGTGAGGGTATCAAACAATTCTCCATGTGGAAGTGTAAGTTCTCAACTGCCTCAGGAAACTTGTTTTGGTATTCCTCTTTGAGGAAGATCACTAGTTGGATATTTTTGACCTTATGTTGTCTATAGGCAATTTCTAACTGCTCCAGGATATTTGGCTGGCTAACTTCCTTGACCTGTAAAAAGTAAATGATCAGCAAACTGGTAAAGTCAATATTGATGAACTCAAATTTCTGTATTGCCTTCCAATTGTTAATGAATTGACAGAGGTGATTGAGGTTAAAGGCCTCATTAAGCATGGCATGTACTGTGCTGTGCCAGTACTGATGGCTCAGTACTTCATGCATCTTGGAGTCATAGCAAATGAGAGTGTTGATTTTGGGGTGTCTCTCAGCATCAATAACAAAGGGTATAATATCCACTGAACTAGTAAATTTTCTCTTGCTAAATGGCCATTAGAGCTTATTTTGAGTTTGTTGTCATGAATAAATCAAACTGCTTTCCTTGTAGTGATAAAGTAAGGGTGGAGAATTTCATTTCCAACTTTAGACAGTTTCTTCTTCCATTCTTCATCCTTCTTGGAATGGACCCTAGCTGAGTTGACTGAGGATGGTTGGGGGCTCAAGAGGGTTTTCAAATCACTCTGGGTCNCTTGTGGTACTCCAGATACATGATGGATAGAGGCATGCTCATCTTGCAGCCAAACATGGCCTTGAACAGACTCACTTTGGTCATAGAATGAACAGCTGTATTGTAGAAATACTCTACTGCCTTGACAACATGTTTCCAGGTTCTCCCCACAGCTCAGTAGAGAGCAATTCAAATCAATTTAATTAAGGTGCAATTTAATAGTTCAGCTATGCCATTTGACTGTGGATAATATGCAGTTGTGAACACCTGTAAAATTTCAAGTTCTTCCATGAGTGTCTCCATAAGGCAATTGTCAAACTGAGGACCTTGGTCAGAAATTAATTGTTCCATTGGGCCCAGTTTGAGCACCCATTCCTTTATGATTTTCTCACCAATGATATCAGTGGTGGAACTGGCCAAAGGGACCAATCTTGCATATTTAGTGAAGTGATCAATCATGACTAACAGGTATTTGAAACCCTCATCATCATGGAACAGCTTCTCAAGTGATCAATCATGACTAACAGGTATTTGAAACCCTCATCATCATGGAACAGCTTCTCTAAGTCCATGTGGACAACCTCATTCATTTGTTCAGCTGCTTGGCTTTGCAGCTCAGCTCACTGTTCTGGAAAATGGCTGGTCCCTTGCAACAGGCAAGTTTTACACTTGCCAATTATGTCAAGGACAGCAGCTCAAATACCAACCATTAGATAGTGTAGAATAATGGGGAGCTCTGGCTACTCTAGCAGTGTAGCATCATCCAAACAAAATCTCAAATAAGATGCAAACATCAAGCAAAAGGAGATTAAGATCAAACCAAATGGAACATCAAAGGATTGGGGAAACTGGATGTGGAGATCAGCTTCAGGCAGATGCCCACTGCTGATCATTGAAGAAAATGCTGCATGGCTCCATCACCTAAATAGTGAACATTCATATCTAGTTATATTGCATTAATAGAAACTTAGCCAAAGCAGTCTCTAGTTAATTAAATCTCTACCTACCTGCAAAACTACAACTAGTGTTATGCAGTAACAAAAAACAAACAGTAATAATGCCTGGTAGAGGATGTTACATTTGTTCTTCCTGTTCTGAAAATTCTATATTTTGGTTAGTAGGGAGAATGCTCCCAACTGTCAGTTTATCTAGTTATCTGAGATGAGTTATTTTTCTTGTTTATTACTAAATGGATTCTAATCATACAGTTGTTTGTTCTCTTTGTTTTGGGACTCCTAAACAGAGTATCCCCTGTACAAGCATTGGTAGCCTGAACATTACCCCTTGTACTGTTGGATCATTCTTTAATTTATCTTTACCAAATTCTCANCTTGTGGTACTCCAGATACATGATGGATAGAGGCATGCTCATCTTGCAGCCAAACATGGCCTTGAACAGACTCACTTTGGTCATAGAATGAACAGCTGTATTGTAGAAATACTCTACTGCCTTGACAACATGTTTCCAGGTTCTCCCCACAGCTCAGTAGAGAGCAATTCAAATCAATTTAATTAAGGTGCAATTTAATAGTTCAGCTATGCCATTTGACTGTGGATAATATGCAGTTGTGAACACCTGTAAAATTTCAAGTTCTTCCATGAGTGTCTCCATAAGGCAATTGTCAAACTGAGGACCTTGGTCAGAAATTAATTGTTCCATTGGGCCCAGTTTGAGCACCCATTCCTTTATGATTTTCTCACCAATGATATCAGTGGTGGAACTGGCCAAAGGGACCAATCTTGCATATTTAGTGAAGTGATCAATCATGACTAACAGGTATTTGAAACCCTCATCATCATGGAACAGCTTCTCTAAATCCATGTGGACAACCTCATTCATTTGTTCAGCTGCTTGGCTTTGCAGCTCAGCTCACTGTTCTGGAAAATGGCTGGTCCCTTGCAACAGGCAAGTTTTACACTTGCCAATTATGTCAAGGACAGCAGCTCAAATACCAACCATTAGATAGTGTAGAATAATGGGGAGCTCTGGCTACTCTAGCAGTGTAGCATCATCCAAACAAAATCTCAAATAAGATGCAAACATCAAGCAAAAGGAGATTAAGATCAAACCAAATGGAACATCAAAGGATTGGGGAAACTGGATGTGGAGATCAGCTTCAGGCAGATGCCCACTGCTGATCATTGAAGAAAATGCTGCATGGCTCCATCACCTAAATAGTGAACATTCATATCTAGTTATATTGCATTAATAGAAACTTAGCCAAAGCAGTCTCTAGTTAATTAAATCTCTACCTACCTGCAAAACTACAACTAGTGTTATGCAGTAACAAAAAACAAACAGTAATAATGCCTGGTAGAGGATGTTACATTTGTTCTTCCTGTTCTGAAAATTCTATATTTTGGTTAGTAGGGAGAATGCTCCCAACTGTCAGTTTATCTAGTTATCTGAGATGAGTTATTTTTCTTGTTTATTACTAAATGGATTCTAATCATACAGTTGTTTGTTCTCTTTGTTTTGGGACTCCTAAACAGAGTATCCCCTGTACAAGCATTGGTAGCCTGAACATTACCCCTTGTACTGTTGGATCATTCTTTAATTTATCTTTACCAAATTCTCACAGTCAAGTTTCTCAGAGGAATGATTATTGAATTCTAAATACTCAGAATGCTCCACCCATTCCTGTTTGTCCTTAATGCAATCAGAGCAATCCCAGTCAACCCACCTCACATTTCAATGCACAAAAAATTGAAATAGAGCATCTAAAAGATTCATTGTCTCAAAAAGTTGCCATGTGAATGGAAAGTGAGTGCTGCATTGAGTCTCTATGAGCTAATCTCAACACACAGCATTTGAATTTCAACAGATGGAAGATAAATGCTGGAATCTACAATGGCCTTAGAGCTACAGATCCATGAGCTAAATGCCACTAAGAACCATGAGGATTTACCTTCAACTAGCATATGTCTGACAACTATGTCACCTGTGCTGCCCTGAATGAAGCACTTGATGATCTTGGTGAGAAAATTACAAATCAGTTTGCTCAAATGCTAGTGTCTCAACCAGGGATTATTGTAGAATCACAAGGGTGCTCTCACCCCTCAAGTGGCACTGGGTAACTCTTAGGTTCTTCTGAAGGTTGCAAAGATAGCCATTGTAAAAGGGGAATCTAGGTGTTGCTCACAAGCAAGGCATTGACTAGTTTGTTCAACAAGGGCAGTTTGAAGCTGCTCAACTTCTGTGTTGTGAGTCTTAAGAGATGATGGTGACTGTTAGTAAATTGGATAGGGATCAAAAGACAAAGGAGAAACAAATGAATTAAATCCAGTGGTGTGAGAAGCAATGTTTAGGCTGACAGCACTCAAACTGGGGAAACAATGAGTGGGAGTCCTATTAAAAGACAAACTACTAAAATCCATTCAGGAAAAATTAAGAAGAATTCAAAAAATAATTCCAACAACTTTGGAGAAAACATCCAACCAATAGGAGAAACAAATAACAGCTGGCAGTAAACAGCAAAGTGGAGGGTACAGTAATCATTCCAATTACCAGAACAACAAGACAACAAAAATGTAACAACCAAGAACAAGTAAAAACACCCAGGGTTTGGTAACAGCTTCAGATCACAGAATTGCAATGTGAAAATAATGTAAGAGGCAGCATTATGCATTGATTGGTGGTGAAGTAGATTCACAGTCAGGGGAAATCCATCCCAGCTGACTCACACCAAATGGAAAAACAAAACTGAATATGGTAAAACAACAAGAACAGTTCTGTACCAAGAACATTGGTAGTTCACCAATTTCATTAAAGAAATACTGAAACCAATCACTGTGAAAGCATTCCATATAGCGACCAATTCACATGGCATCATGCTGAAGCCACATCAAGAAAGCCTTCCTGACTTGCCAAGGTGCTTATTGTGTGTCTCAAGTATCAATTTCTAGCTCAAATAAACAATTTAGCTCATAGTTCTTGTTATCTCAGCTCATGTAAATAAATATAATAATAGCATATAGTTATCATGCATTCTCATTGGCCAACAGCATATTATATTTGCATAATGTGATGTTAAGTGCATGTACAAGAATGATCAAAGTAAAGTTGTTATTTTTTACATACATACTTAGCCTTAAAGTGANGATTAGGAGAAACAAATAACAGCTGGCAGTAAGTAGCAAAGTGTAGGGCACAGTAATCATTCCAATTACTAGAACAACAAGACAACAAAAATGTAACAACCAAGAACAAGTAAAAACAAACAGGGTTTTGTAATAGCTTCAGATCACAGAATTGCAAAGTGAAAATAATGTAAGAGGCAGCATTATGCATTGATTGGTGGTGAAGTAGATTTGCAGTCAGGGGATATCCATGCCAGCTGACTCACACCAAATAGAAAAATGAAACTGAATATGGTAAAACAACAAGAACAGTTCTGTATCATGTCAGTGTCACTAGAATCACAGGGGTGCTCTCACCACTCAAGTGGCATCATTACTATTTATCTGTTGTTACTGCATAACACTAGTCATAGTTTTGTGGGTAGGGATTTACCTAATTAGATACTGCTTTCGCTTTTGTTTCTATTAACACAATGTAACTAGATTTAACTGTTCACTATTTAGGTGATGAAGCCATGTGGCAGTTTTTCCAATGATCAATAGTGGGCATCTGCCCAAAGCTGATCTCCACATCCAGTTTCACCAAATCCTCTGATGTTCCATTTGGTTGAGTTCCACAACTCAGCTCATGAATACAATTTATGTGTACCTTATCCTAGCTCAGTGCATACTCAAGACATGACATGATTCAACTTAAACTCTATTTTGTAACAGTGTTTCATTTGTTCACAACCTGACTTGTTACTAGCTGCTTAATGAATAATACATGTAGCCATTACTGAAATATATTGGCTTTAATAAATGCATTAATATTGAGAAGCTTCCTAACCTACATTTATACATTAATACATGTACAGTCACTTTATTGGTCACTTATTGGTCATTAATTTGGATCTAAAATAATATTAATATATTCCCTAGGTTTTGGTCATCCAACCATTTGTTTGAAGTCAATTATTTTAATACATGTATTAGATGATCACTAGTAAGCTAATCAAGAGAAAAACTCCTACACCTAACTTATGTGCACTTTCATGGTCTGGCACAGGGACCCTTGAATCATTCTATATGATGGATCCAGACCACTTATAAACACCACTCAATTAGCTCAACATCACATTAAATAATCAAACCATTATAGTAGAAACATAATAAGAATTCCTAATAAAATTCTTTATCAATTGCTTACAGTATTTAATTTGTATTTATAGTAATTCAAGAAAAGTACCTGTTGACTTCAAATTTCAACTTTTCTTCTGCCAAGATGGTCGCTAAAAATAATGGTAAGTGACTTTGCCCCCTTGTTTTGCCAAAAGTATTTTTATCAACTGATACTAATCTCTCATTTTTGACACATATTGTTTCTTAGTTGCATAATACAAATAAATCTAAATTAATCTGATTGATCTAAATACAATATTTCTAATCATCATTTCTTTGATCTTATTCTCACTTTGCTCAACATTTGCAGCTTATTTTTGGTTTTATTTGGATGATGCTATAAGAGAGTGACCCATGTTCTAACAGAAAAAGAAGAACATTGGTATTTCACCAATTTCATTAAAGAAAAACTGAAACCAATCACTGAGAAAGCATTCCATATAACAAACAATTGACATGGCATCACACTGAAGCCATATCAAGAAAACCATCCTGACTTGCCAAGGTGCTTATTGTATGTCTCAAGTAGTAATTTCTATCTCAAATAAACAATTTAGCTCATAGTTCTTATTAACTCAGCTCATGTAAATAAATATAATAATAGCATGTAGTTATCATGCATTCTCATTGGCCAACAGCATATTATATTTGCATAGTGTGATGTTAAATGCATGTATGAAAATGATCAAAGTAAAGTTGTTATTTTTTACATGCATATTTAATCTTAAACCAACCACAATATGGGCTGCCAACTGTCAAAAGGCTAGTTATCACCCTAGGCACAGTGGAGTAACTCCCAAATTATCACTGGATCTTACACAAAATTAATTATTATAAAATCTATAACACCTAAAATGGTTAGTAATTTAATAAGAAAAAAAAGTAATGATGTCCAAGTAAGAGGAAACTTTTATTGGGGTTGGCCACAATGTCTTCCCTACTATTTATACAAAAATCAGTAAATAATTACCATTAATTTGTTTACAAAGTTGTCACATGAATTCCCTTGCAAATTAAATGGGCAATCACACATTTCTATAATTCAAGGGGACAACAATTAAATTCATCATACAATTACACTAAAAAATAGACAAATTACTAAAATAGAATGTAAAATTAGCACCAATTAATTAGAGTGTGAAATAATTGAATTAAAAATAAAGAGGGTGCCCCAAGTGACTCTACACACTGCCCCCCCCCTTGCACAGTTAACTTTGTGGTAGTAGCTGGACTGTAGGGCAGCACAACAACTTTTGGGTCTCCTCTATCATTTTTGCAGCTAGGACATCATCCTAAGAAGTGAGTTCTGTGTAGCATGGTCTCCTGGTAACCTGCATGAGAGCCTCTTGTTGAGTGGCAGTTTTGTTGTGGAGCCAAAATAACTGGATCTCAGGGAAACACAATCTGATAGGACAGCTTCTTTGTAGTATGTTGAGCCTCTAGGTGATGGTGTCAAAGAAATTTTTGTACAGGCAGAGACCTTTGAGTGTGATCATAAGCATCATTAATTCGTCTGTGTCAGATGTGTGGGTGTCCTTGGCACTGATGTGTGTGTCTGGGTAGAAGTGGAGGAAAACCTCCCATAGAGAGCCCATCTGTGTAGCATGATCCATGAACAGGGAACAGAAGTCATTTACCTGCTGGAGGGTCATTTCTTCAGGATCATTTTTTGTCTATAGAAATTACATCAAAAAGAAAATACTTTGAAAAGGAAATTACATCAAAAAGAAAATACATCAAAAAGGAAATTACTTAGCATGGAAAATAGATTGAAAAGGAAATTACTTAGAATGGAAAATACATTGAAAATGAATATACATTGTATACGATTGTTATTCTAAAAACTTTTAGTGTATTTTATCATATTTGTTTTTTATTCCATATGCTGATTATTGTATGCCTTGGCCAATACAATAGTTTCGTATTATCTTCTGAAATGTATTGCTTGCTTCAGTACAGGTTTTGTACTGCATAAATTGCATTTGCATTTCAATTTGTTATATAGAACTGAAAATATAATGGATGCATCAGTGCATCTTTGTCTATGGATCTATAATCTATTAAGGAAACTTTGTATTTTTAAAGTGGAGAAGGCAACATATTAAAATTTATGAGAGTTTGTTAGTTTCTCAAAAGAAGTGGTTTGTACAATTGAAATGGTAATTACACCTGCACCAATTTAATTGACAATGCAGGTAAAAAGCGCTGACATTTGGTTTTGATTTTCAAAAAAATTCATAATATTGACAGTGCAGGTTTAAAAATTCCCCAGTAAATATTGTGCATGTTTTTGATAATCTTTCTAAGTGGGATTCAATTGCACTATGCTGATTTCTGCGCTGAAACATTTCGTTTTTCAATTTATTAAAGATTTATTTATTTATGTGTTTACAACTAACAGATTTGTAGTGTAAGGATAACACAGCCGTTTTATTATGGAAAATTACAGGTTTGAATCCTGTCAAATCTGATGCATGAAATTGCAAGTAATTTCCAGATTCCTAGTCCCCCTCAAGCAAATTATGCTTAAGTATTAACTGCTCAAAGGCAGGGGTCTCATGAGAGAGCTGACTCTCACTCCTTGTTGCCAGTCTAAAAATAACATTCAGACAAGTTCATGCTATATTGCAGAATAAATAAATGTATATATATATATATATTAAATCAAACAGATTGGATTTGAACCAATGACCTTCCATTTTAAAATGGATGTGATACCACTTCACCACTGTTTTAAAATCAATTTATTAGGAAAAACCAAATGAATGCATAACTATTGAATAAACTACCTTGCATGTTCTTCGTCGAGTAAGTACATATGGGGTGGGAATTAGCTCTTGTTGGTAGAAGAAGCCTACAGTATAAAGCTGCATGAAGTATTTTAGAATGACATCAAATGTACCATCCCTCAATATTAGTTAACGAAAGAAGCAAACATAACATATAATTCACAAACACATCTAACTGGATGACACAATCAGTTTTAAAATGATCCAGTAGCACAAGTTCTTCTGCAGATGTTGGTAATAGAGGCAACATTTTCACATTAATGTAGTTAAGCGCACAAACAACTGAATCAATGTTACATGAACAGATTCATGGGATGCAAGCTGTTAAATCATGTTTATATAACATTATATATATATATATATCATATTCACTTTCTGCATGAACGTGTTTCTACAAATAAATTCTTAAAATGTTGTAAGATATCTGCTTTTTATAAAGCATGCATCTATAGTAAACACTTAAGTTTGTGGGAGTAAAAAAATATAATATGATATATAAATTGCAAAACCAGCAAATAAACATTTGCATCATATTACAGTAAACAGTAGACAGCTTTGCTATGTATTATCACACATTGACTCTGTCATTGCATCCCTGGCAATTTTTGTTTTAACAATATGACACTCTTCACGTGAATGTGGATGGTCATCTTTATCAGGTCTCTGACTTATGTTGTTGCTTAAATCAGTAATGGCTTTAATATTCCATTTGGTACACTTAAAATACTTAAAAAATTAGTTTTTCTGTTTAAAAAAAATCTATGGTTATCAATCATTCCCTCTTGCAGATTCCTCAACAGAAACATTTGAGTTCATTTTGCTAATGAATGAAAGTTATGCTAAAATATTTTGATTCGCTGATATGATTTCTAACTATATTCATTTTTGATGTATTTTCCTTTCTAAGTATTTTCATATTCAAAGTAATTTCATTTTTGAAGTATTTTCCTTTCGATGTAATTTCTGTACGCCTCATTTTCATTGGCTCTCAGCATAGTTATGATCTCTATCCTCTTGGTAACATCATAATATCTCATAATAGTTTCAACATTGTTTATCCACATCAGATCACCACTAGCTTGAAAGAGGATGACAACACAAGGGTCTAAGGTATACATCTTCTTATGTATCTTCTTGAGTTGCATGGAGATTGGAAGATATCCTTTATAGTGAGGCAACCATCAATATAAATGCATTCAGGGTTGCCCCCTTCCAACAGTGGGTTGCAAGTGTCCTTGTACTCCTTGGTTTGCATTGCCTTGGCAATTTCTGTGGCTGTGGACACATAGTTGATCTTTTCTGTGAGATGGGCAGATACCCTTTTACAGCCCTTTCAAACTCTCCCAATGGGTAGGATCAGCTGCATCATTAAGCAAGGCGGCGCCATACATAGCAGGTTGAGCTTATCAGAGTTGGACTCAACTTGAGCAAATGTGACCTTCTGACATAGAGTGGCCCAATTGTAACCAGGTTGTTGATCTTTGCTTCCCAGATGGAATACCAAAAGGCTCTACATAATCTGTGGCTCCACAGCTTAGCAACTTGCATGGCATTGATCCATAGGTGAGATGTGGTGCATTCCATGTCCAGGGCTAGTTGTTGCCCAGGCAATTGTAGAAGCAACAGCTCTGGCTTTGTAAACATTCTGTTAAACATCACTTCATTAATCCCAGGATGTCATTATCATGATTTGACTCAATGACTCAAACAGTGATCAGAGGCTCTCTGTGAACTCAGCTGTGTGGTGCTCTATTGATAAGATGCATTTGTTCTCCAAGATCAACCAAGCAGGTGTTGGTTTTGGCAAGGTGGCACCTTTGGAAAATTGTTCCAAATTAATGGCTTTGATGAGTGCCCTTGTGGATGGAGATACCTTGATGGCAGAGGATGCAAGCAGCTCTACCTCCTGATAGAATTGCTTGGGTGATCTCATGGCTTGCTCAAGGACTGTGATGGGGATGATTTCACTGGCTTTACTGGCATGTCACCAAGTCTTGATGAGCTTACTATAACCACATTCAGGGTAATTCATTCATTCCACATTGAAGAGGACCTCTGTCTTGGCTGGTATACTGTAATGTTCCACTAGTTCTAGGAACTGCATGGTCAAACCAGACTCATGGTGCAAAGTGGTGCATACTCTGATTTGAGAGACAGAAATTTGTTTTTCACAGTAGAGCACCACATATACTTCTTGTGCATGTCTGAGAAGATGTTCAAGTTGGAGAAGGCAATCCCTAAGCTGTTGACTATGATTTGTGGGGGCAGGCCCTCCATCACTTTCTTGGACTTTCCAGGAGACACAGGTAATGAGAATGAATGCAACAACCAGTTTTTTAATTTCCAAGCCACAGGGCAGATGGCAATCTCATGAGTGCAATGTTTCACCATTAATTTGTTGGCTACCTTGTCAAGAGGAAACTGTATCTGCAAATCATGGGTGAGGAAGGCAGCCAGTATCCAGATGGCTCCACGTGATTGTATGCCTGGTGGAAATTTTTCAGAAAACAATTTCTTGGCAAAGTTCTGCCAATCTTGCATTGTGTAGGAGAGTCGTAACTCCATGAGTAGCTTTTCTATAGACTGAGAGTACTGAGAACTTGGGCTGTGTATATTAATCTTAGGCCACTCACTCTCTGGGTTTTTGTTGGCTTTTAAGGTTGCCCACAAGTCATCAATCTCTAAGTTTGGCTGAACTTTGAGAAAATGCAAAACTGTGTCAGTGACATAAACAAGGCCAGGGAGACCTGTGTTGATCAACTCCAGGGCCTGTGTGTGGATGGCAGCATTGATCAGCAGCTGAGTATCAACAGCAAGGCAGTGAGTGGGTATCTTCTTGCACAAGAGTAGATCCATGTATACAAGCTTTGTAGTCAAAATGATTTTGGTGTTGTACATATAAGCAGGACAATAGGAGTGATGATATAAGATAGTAAAATTCTCCATCCTAAAGTGCAAGCCCTCAACTTGGTCAGGGATGCTATCTTGATATTCCTCCTTGAGGAACATTACAAGGTGGATGTGTTCAATCTTTGCTAGTTGGTAGGTGATTTCAATTTTTTCTAAGATCTTTGGTTGAGTGACTTTGTTGACCTGGAAAAAGTAGATCATGAGCAAGTTGTCAAAATCTATGTTGACACAATCAAAGCTCTGGAATTGCTTTTTGTTGTTAAGGAACTGGCAGAGATGTGAGAGAGTGAAATTCTCATTGAAACAAGTGTGCACTGTACACGCCCATAGGGCCAAGGTTGCCTGCCTTGTACTTTAGAGTCATAACAGATTATGGTGTTAATGCAGGGCCTTCTTTCTGAATTGATTATAAATTGAATCATGTCCACTGAGCAAGTTAATGTCTTCAAGTTAAATGTCCAGCATAACTTATTTTTTGGTTTCCTCTGACAGGTTATCACAGACAAAGTTGATAGCTTTTTGTGTGGTGATGAAGTATGGATGTAAAATCTCACCCCTGACCTTGGAGGTTTTGTGTGAGCATTCCCCCATTTTCCTGGACCAGACACTGACTGAATCATGAGAGGAGGGACCAGGACTATAAGGGGCTTTTGAGTCACTTTGGGATGGGTTAGACTAATTACACTAGCAAAGGGCACTCTAGGAGTCTCCTCAGGTTCCTGCACAGAGTGTTGTCTCCACACATAGTCATCTGAGGTCTGCTCTAACACAGATAGTTGTCTCCATGCATAGTTGTGGGAATCTTGCTCCTGAGGGGATAGTTGTCTCCCTAAGTAGCTGTGAGTACTGCTACATGAGTCCTCTGCTTGGCAGTCTCATTTACAGGAAGTGCCTTTGCTCATTTGTAATGGGGATGCAGCTCAGCTTGTCTCATCTCAAGGATTGAAGCGTCATCTCATGTGGTGTCTGCTGGGTGGTTTGTTCTCTGATCATTTCATTGTGGTTGCTAAACAAAGAAATGAGATTTAATTCCCAATCTTGGGTATTTAGGTGATCTAGATATCATTGCTCTCTCACTTTACATTTAGGCAAAACATGAGTAGCTATAGTGTTGCTACTATTACTGAGGTTACTATCATAATCAACCTGCATGAGGTCATCTTCCTCACATTCAGTGAGGTTATCATAAATTTCAATTTCATTAAGCCCATCATCAACAAGGGAAAACTCACTATTAGCATTGATGACAGCATTATTAATATCTTTAACAGTACATTTAAGTTGCTGAAAATGGGTGACTTTTCCATTATTCAATAAATACTGGTAGTGATCTAGCAAACAGACCTTGCCAATTTGTGGCAAGTTTTCACACCTGATTGGTATTGGTGACTTGATGAGGAAAATAGGCAAAGACTTTGTTTCCTTGTTTTTGTAGCTCAAAATATAACTTCCTATTAAAATTCCTTTTTTTGGTGAATGACAGATTGATTGGTGTTCCTATAGATGGTAAGGTGTACCTCTTGAAATTTGTGTAACATTTGATTTATAAAGTTTTTTAGTCCAGAAACATGACTCAGAGCAGCATGCTTGCCTTGTGGCCAAACTTAGCTCTAAATGGGCTAATGGTGGTAGAATTCCACAGCTTCTATCACTTGCTTCCAGTTATGGCGGCAGCCTGAGTAAGGGCAACTCTAATTAGTTCAATAACAGTACAATTTAACCTTTCAACAACACCATTTGACTGCAGGTGGTAAGTAGTGGTGAAGTTGTGTACAACCTCTAACTCTCTAATAAGAGTTTCCATCAAGCTATTCTCAAACTGTAGGCTGTGGTCAGACACTAACTGCTCCATAGTGCCAAATTTGAAGATCCATTCCTTGACTACCTTTTTGCTGATCACCTCAGCAGTGGTGCTATTGAGAGGAATGAGTCTAGCATACTTTGAGAAGTGGTTGATTAAGACAAGAAGGTATTGGAAACCCTTGTCATCATGTGAAAGTTTTTCGAAATCCATGTGCACCACTTTGTTTATTCGTTTGGCAGTGTGACTATGCAATTTGGCTCATTGCTTGGGGAAGTGTCCCATTCCTTGGAGGAGGCAGGTTTCACACTTGTCAATGACGTCTTGGACAGCAGCATGAATGCCAATAGTCACATAGCTTGCATTAAAAGTTCTCTCAGTCTGGATGATGCTTAAATGGCCACATTTGTGGTTCTTCCAAACTAAGTCTCACCGAAAATATTCAGGGACTGCTAACTGGTTGTTTCAAATTTGAGTGTAAAATAATCTGGCATCATTCAGCTTCCAATTGTAACATTGGAAGTAGTGACTGGCAACAGGACTCAAAATACAGTTCGTGTCTTTCAACTTAGCTATAATCTCTGACAAAATATTGTCATGTTTCTGATGTGCCACAATCTCCTCTTCAGAAATTTCCTCCTAAATGAGGATGGGGAGGATAGCTTTTCCATGTCTATCAGCATTTACATCAGGAAGGTGTTTGTACTCACTGGTTGGAATAAATCTGAAAGGAGTTTTTTCACCAGGTGGTTTGCTGAGGTTTTGTTCATAACTGGGGAGTGTGATACAGTAGTCAGCATTAAGGTGTAGTCAACCAGGCCAGTGCTTGATAGTAAACAAGAAGTCATTCAAAAATTTGATCCACTGGGCAGCTATGTTCAAGTTTTCCCCAGAGAATTTCTTTTGCCATGCTAGTGTGGAGTTATCTGTGCACACATTAAACTTGAGGCCCAAGATGAAAAAGCAAAACTTCTTGAGACTCTTGACAAGTGCTAACATCTCAGACTTCATAGTACCATAATTTAATTCAGCATTTCTAAGCTTCCAACTGAAATATTGTACCAGGCTCTCTCTACCATCAATGATCTGGCTCAGTACACCACTGATGGCAATAGAACTAGCATTGTAGTCAACAAGAAATTCCTTTGAATAATCAGGCATGTTGAGACTGGGTATCTGTCTCAACTCTAGCTTAACCAAATCAAGTTCCTCCTGTTCTGCCCAGGTCCAGCAGAATTCCATGTTCTTCCTTAGTAAGTTAGAGATGTGCTTGGTTCAATTCACAAGCTGTGAGATAAAAGCACCATAATAATTGAGGAAATCCATCAGGCACTGTATGTCTTTACAAGTTTGTGGAGGTTCTATATGCTCAATATGGTCTTTAGCATCATTTTTAATAGATATACATCCTGGTTCTATCACTCTTATGAGGAAGGTAACACATGGCTGTAACAGGGAACACTTGTTTCCATTGACTCAGAGACCAGATCCATGTAAAAGATTAAGAGTTTGCCCCAGCCTTTCCAGGTGTTTGGGAAAGGTACTTCCTGCAACAACAATATCATCCATATAGGCTGTTATGCATGACTTGAGCATGTTGGCGCCATTCCTAAGCACATGGGTGACATAGTGCTGAAATGTTGCAGGGACATTGCAGAGCCCAAAATCCATATACTTCTACTCAAAGAGACTGTACAGAGTAATTAAGGCAGTCTTTGGGATGTCAGTAGGCTTCATTGGCACCTGTCAATAGGCCTTGCACAAATCAAGGTGGGTAAGCAACTTGTAATGACTCATGTTGTAGAGAAGATCCTCAAACCAAGGAAGTGGATACAAGTCCTTGACTGTGATATTGTTCAATTTCTGGAAATCCACTCAAAGGCAGTACTTATCTCTCTGTTTAATGAAAACAGTAGGCACTGCATATGGGCTATTACTGGCCTGAATGATGCCACTTTTGATTAGATCACTTAAGATGCACTCATATTCTTCTAGGAGGTTTTCTGGAATTCTCATAATGGGAAGGCATATTGGATGATCATTCTTAGTTACAATGGAGTGTTGTTCACCAACAGCCTTACCAATGCTGATTGAACCATAATTGAAAACTTCATGATGCTGCTGGAGCAGATGAGAAAGGGCTTCATGCTCTTGAGAGCTAAGGTGTGGATTAGTCCATTCATTGATGAGAGGAGTCTGGATGGTGTTGTTTGGTTCTACCAGGTTGTGAATAGCAGTGAGTATTGGTAGACAGGCAGTGGCCTGGAATTCCAGATGTACCAGAGATGCAACAAGCTTCAATTGAAAAGGGTCTATCTTGACTAATGAACTAGAACTGTTTAGGATGGTAATGTGCATTCTTCCTTTAGAGATGTGACACAGGTCAGGGTAGAAGTTGATTCCAGTGAAACACTTTCCCTTAAATCCGGAGATCATAGCATCACCAGAATATGTGGAGTCAGTGGTGACAGGGACACGTCACCAATGATGAGGCTCAACAATAACCTTATCAGAAAAACTTAATGAAATATCCTGTCTGGGAACAGTGGTGAGTTCCCATTCACTTTCATGGATAGAAATTGCATTGCTTCTGTAATTGGTGATACATGAATTCTGCTTGAGAAAATCATTTCCCAGAATTATATCATATGGAAGTGGCTGATTGCAGGTGTCAATAACAATTAAATCAACAACAAACAGCTCCTGCCAAAGGGGTAGCTCCAGGTTTGGTACACGACCTTTCAAAGACAATGAATTCCTGGAAGCATCCAACAGGCAAGAAGTGGATGGAAGTAAATCATTTTGTGAGAGACACAACTTGGAGCAACAAGTGTTGCTTATGATGGAGGCAGAGGCCCAAGTGTCAATAGTGACACTAATTAAAGATCCATTTATATCCACAGGGATAAAGTTAGTACACAACAGTGAAGTGATTACCAGGACATCATGTGCACACTTTCTAGGAGGTGGTGCTCCAGCTAGTTTAACAGATCACTAGAGCTGATGGGTGAATCAGAAGGACACTCTTCCATTTCCAGTTCATTGAGGATAAAACCATCACCATCAGCAACCAAACAAATCACAGCATGGCATTGGGATTTAGTGTGGCCCTTCTGACCACAATGAAGACAGTGTGTCTGCTCTAGATCAAACTTTGGCTTAGGAGCAGAGGTGCTTGAAGTGATGGGAGGTTTCAGAATCAGGTGACCAATCTTAAGCTCTCCAGCATCTTTGTTGATGTGTGATGTATTATTTAGCATGTATACAATACTGATGGCTTTATGAATAATCTGATTAAGATCGTCTTTGGGATCACACTTGAGTTCAAGGCGACTGTGTATATTCAAAGGCAAGCCTCTAAAAATTTAGGAGAAAAGATCATGCCTTGAGTACTCTGGCATCAGCTTGCTCAGACAGAACAACCTTTCTACTTGTGTGATGTATGTGTGGACATTGTTGCTGGCTTTAAATGAGAGATCACATAACAGCATTTTGTATTGGTGTTTGATGTGAGGCGCCTTATAGTGGTCCTCAAAGTATCTGATGAGAAGTTGATAGTTGGTTTTTATGTTGCCGTCTAGCATCATATACTGATTGTACATTAGACCTTGTAAATAAGTAGGAAACTGAGTGACCACAGTGTCCTGGTTAGCTTTATACTGATTCATAGTTAGTTTAAATAGAAAGAGGCATTCTTCAAATGACTGTGAGATCTCATTGATCTTTCTGGTGAACTTGGGAAGAACAGAAATGCTATTAAATAAATTAACAGTTACATTCCCAATAGCAGTTGTAGGCAGAATGAACTTGGTAAACCATGGTCCACTCTTCATAGCAGACATTGAAAGGTCAGTTGATTGTGGGGGAGTAATTGGAGTTATGAAAGTGGGGGTAACACAAGTGTTTACAGGTGCAGGAGGCGAAATGGTCACACTCAGCACATATGGAGCTGGAGCAGCAACTGTGGTTAATGTAGAAACCTGAGTCAAAGCTGACTGCATGAAGGTGAGCTCTCCAGTTGTAAATGAAGTGACCAGGGATAATTATAGAGATCTCAAGGATGTAGCTCTAGTCCCTCTAGTGCTGCACTGAAGGTGAACACATATCATCTCAGAAATTTGTTCAGAAAGCCATTTGGAAGAGCTGTCTAGGTGTTGTAAGACACCATGAGCAAGGCATTGACTAGTTTGTTCAACAAGGGCAGTTTGAAGCTGCTCAACTTCTGTGTTGTGAGGCTCAGGAGACAGTGGTGACTGGGGGTAAATCAGATAGGGATCAAAAGACAAAGGAGAAACAAATGAATTAAATCCAGTGGTGTGAGAAGCAATGTTCAGGCTGCCAGCACTCAAACTGGGGAAACAATGAGTGGGAGTCCAATTAAAAGACAAACTACTAAAATCCATTCAGAAAAAGTAAGAAGAATTCAAAAAATAATTCCAACAGCTTTGGAGAAAACATCCAACCAATTAAGAGAAACAAATAACAGCTGGCAGTAAGCAGCAAAGTGTAGGGCACAGTAATCATTCCAATTACCAGAACAACAAGACAACAAAAATGTAACAACCAAGAACAAGTAAAAACACCCAGGGTTTGGTAACAGCTTCAGATCACAGAATTGCAATGTGAAAATAATTTAAGAGGCAGCATTATGCATTGATTGGTGGTGAAGTAGATTCACAGTCACAGGAAATCCATCCCAGCTGACTCACACCAAATGGAAAAACAAAACTGAATATGGTAAAACAACAAGAACAGTTCTGTACCAAGAACATTGGTAGTTCACCAATTTCATTAAAGAAATACTGAAACCAATCACTGTGAAAGCATTCCATATAGCGACCAATTCACATGGCATCATGCTGAAGCCACATCAAGAAAGCCTTCCTGACTTGCCAAGGTGCTTATTGTGTGTCTCAAGTATCAATTTCTAGCTCAAATAAACAATTTAGCTCATAGTTCTTGTTATCTCAGCTCATGTAAATAAATATAATAATAGCATATAGTTATCATGCATTCTCATTGGCCAACAGCATATTATATTTGCATAATGTGATGTTAAGTGCATGTACAAGAATGATCAAAGTAAAGTTGTTATTTTTTACATACATACTTAGCCTTAAAGTGACCACAATATGGGCTGCCAACTGTCAAAGTGCTAGTTATCACCCTAGGCACAGTGGAGTAACTCCCAAATTATAACTGGATCTTACACAAAATTAATTATTATAAAATCTATAACACCTAAAATGGTTAGTAGTTTAATAAGAAAAAAAAGTAATGATGTCCAAGCAAAAAGGGAAATTTTTATTGGGCTTGGCTACAATGTCTCCCCTACTTTTTATACAAAAATCAGTAAATAATTAATGGTAATCTGTTTACAAAGTTGTCACATGAATTCCTTTGCAAATTAAACAAGCAATCACATGTTTCTATAATTCAAGGGGACAACAATTAAATTCATTTTAAAACTACTTTTACAAAATAGACAAATTACTAAAATAGAATTTAAAATTAGCACCAATTGATTAGAGTGTGTAATAATTGAATTAAAAATAAAGAGGATGCCCTGAGTGACTCTACATTATTCCCAACTATAGAAATGAACAGTTTACAACATCAACCCTGAATTCTGCATTATTCTGTACCTTGTTTACCAATTGTAATCCTACTTTTCTCAGTCCTCAATCACTAATGTATCTACTTTATCTACCTTGGCAACACCTCAGGCATATTCTGTCCCAGTCCTCAGTGCTCCAGTTAATACTACAGTCATACCTACAGTTTATGAACATATAAGTGATGGAAGTCCTAACCTTGGTATCCCTATCAGATCTGTGACCAGTGGTTGACCATGGTATACCAAGTTGATTCTTCCCCCTGAATCAAGTGGAGGACAGGAACTGTTCAGCAAGCACTTAGTACTTCCAAAATTTACTGGGCAAATCAATGAAGTATCTCAGTTGTTCAATGAGTGGTTTCTCTTATTCAAACTAATGATGAAGCAATACCAGAAATCTCAAGAAGCCACCATCTCTCAGTTCCCATTGTACCTCAGTGGATTAGCGTACAACCAATACATGATGCTTGATCATGTGACTAAACCAGATTACCAGTTATTAGTTGGTTTCTTTGAAGACCATTATAGAGCTCTACACATTAAACATCAATACAAAACCTTGCTGTGCAATATGTCTTTTAAAAGAGGTTATGACATTCAAAATTATATTACCCAAGTGGAATGGTTGTTTCAGCTTAGCAGTCTGTCATCAGAGTATTCCAGACACAATCTCTTCTTGTACATCTGTTGGGGTTTCCCCCTTCCATCTGTAGTCACCTTGAAGTAAAATGTGATCCTGAAGACAGCTTCCATGATATCATCTGGAAAGCTATCAGCATCACCCATCTGATCCACAATTCAAACCAGATTGATTGAGATGTCACCAAGCTAACTGGTTTGAAGAGCAAATGTGAATCTAGTAAGCACAAGTCAAAGGAAAGCAGGTTCCTCAACAAGGCCTGCTTCAAAAAGCAATTTGATATGGCATTGGTTTGTTGTTTTCATTGTGGGCAAAAGGGCCATCTGAGAACCAGTTACAGTGCTGCCATACAGTTAATAGCCAATGGATAGGGGTTTTTGCTTCATAAACCTGAACCTTCCACCAAAGACTTAATTGATCTAACTAATAATAAAATGTCTGAGACTTTAAACAAAAGGGAGTGCCGTCTCCTGGAAAATGTGCACAGGATATCCTTGTAATCACCAGTCTAATAAGGAAGAACATGATACCTGTGGAAATAAAAGGACACATAGTCAATGCAACCATCAATATCAGGATGGCAGCCTCTATAATCAGCAACAAATGTTGTAAGCTTTTATGAATTATGAAAGCCATTTTAGACCCTTCACTGGGTAAACTTGTAGATGCTTCTGGGAATAATATCTCCTTGAAAGGGAAATTGTGTGACAAAGAAATGCAAATAAATAAGGAGCCATTTGAAGTTTATTTGTTCAGGGTAGACACATCAGATCATCAATTACCATATGATCTCACTTTAGGAAAAGATTTTTTGGAATGCAATTCCTGTGTAATCAACTATAAGAGTAACATAATTTCTATTACAGACCATGAAGCCACTCAACTCACTGCTATGCCAGAGCAGAAAATCTACTTTAAACTAACTGAGCCAGTGTATTTGGAAGTGAAAAATTGGACTAGGGCTGCTGTCTTTACTGAAAACAACTTTAATGGGGACATAGTGGTAGCTCAACAAAGAGGGAAATACTTGAAAGGAGTCACTTTTTCTCCTGGGCTGTGCCATGTTCAATGTGGAAAAACCTATGTGACAATTTTGAATAGTTCTAAATTTCCTGTCTGATTTGATACTTCACAGTTGGAAATAGTGGTTGTGACTGTGTGAGTAGAAATCATCAACACCTCTTGCCTCTCAATATGTATGGCCATTCATGACCTTGAAGAGCCCTTGAGTGCAGTAAAAATCCCTACTTTTAATAGAGACACACATCCCCATCTGACTGATGCTGAGAGAAAATCACTCATTACTGTCTTAAAAAGTAAGAGCAAAGTTTTCTATTATGGAATGATTAGCACAGGGCAGGTGATAGGAGAAGAACTTGCTATAGATACCAAGCACAATAAACCCATACATCTACCTGTGAGATGGTGTAGCATCATCCAAACAAATCTAAGCTGCAAACATTGAACCAAGATGAGAATAAGATTGAAGAGATGATGATTAGAAATATTGTATTAGATCAATTAAATTAATTTAGATTCATTTGTATTATGTAACCAAGAAACAATATGTGTCAGAAATAAGAGATTAGTATTGGTTGATAATAATACTTTTTGGCAAAACAAGGGGTCCAATCACTTCCATTATTTTTAGATGCCTTTTTGGCAGACAAAAGTTTAAATTTGAAATCAACAGGTACTTTTCTNGAGATTAGTATTGGTTGATAATAATACTTTTTGGCAAAACAAGGGGTCCAATCACTTCCATTATTTTTAGATGCCTTTTTGGCAGACAAAAGTTTAAATTTCAAATCAACACTTACTTTTCTGGATTTGCTAGAAATAGATATGAAACCTTGTAGGCAATTGATAAAGAATAATATTTGGAATTCTTGTTTTGTTCTGCTATTATGGTTTGATTATTTAATATGATGTCAAGGTAAACAAGTGGTGTTTAGTAGTGGTCTGGATCCATCATCAAGATTGATTATAGGGTCTTTGTGCCAGACTATGAAAGTGCACTTAGGTTAGGTGTAGGGTTTTTCTCTTGCTTAGCTGACTAGCAATCACTTAATACATGCATTAAAAATAAATGACTTCATAAAATGGTTGGATGACCAAAACTTAGGTAATATATTATTATTATTTCAGATCCAAATTAGTGACCAATAAATGACTGATAATGTGACCAAACATGTACTAATTAATAAATGTAGGCTTGGAAGCTGCTCAATACTACAGCATTTATTAAAGCCAATATATTTTGGTAATGGCTACATGTAATATTAATTAAGCAGCTAGTAACAAGTCTGGTTGCAAACAACTGAAACACTTTTACAAAATAGCATCTAAGTCAAATTGTGTCTTGTCTTGAGTATGCACTGAGCTAGGATAGGGTACACATAAAAAGTATCAATGAGCTGAGAGGCAGAACTCAACCAAATGGATCATCAAAGGATTGGTGAAACTGGATGTGGAGATCAGCTTTGGGCAGATGCCCATTATTGATCATTGGAGAGATTGCTGCATGGCTTCATCACCTAAATAGTGAACAGTTAAATCTAGTTAGATTATGAAAACATAAACAAAAGCTAAAGCAGTATCTAGTTAAGTAAATCCCTGCCCACAAAACTACAACTAATGTTATACAGTAACAAAGGATAAACAGTAATGATGCCTGGTAGAGGATGTTACAATGGGTGCCAGAAAGTTTAAAAATGTAGTACAAGAAGATATTAAGTGATTTAATCAAAAGTGGCATTATACAGGGAAGCAATAGTCCCTATGCTGCTCCCACAGTCTTCATTTGACAAGGAGAGAAATATCAACTATGTATTGACTTTTAAAAGCTAAATGATGTGACTGTAAAAGTTGCTTACCCTCTTCTGAGGATCAAGGACTTATTATATGACGCCAGTAAATATAAATTCTTTTCATGCTTAGATCTATGCAAAGCATACTGGCAAGTACCAATAAGACCATCTGACATACAAAAGAATGCCTTTATCATGCCATATGGCCTGTATGAATGGAAATGCATGGCCTTCAGCCTATGTAATACTCTGCCCACCTTCCAGCACTACATGACAAAAGTTCTCAAAGATAATGCCAACATGATGGAACCAGGGATTTCAGTGTACATCAATGACATTTTGGTTGCTAGTGATACCTTTTCTGAACATCTGGATAAATTAACATGTACTCTAGAACTGTTGAAAAAAAGCTGGTCTGATGGTAAAAAGAAATAAGTATGCCTTAGGACAACCCAAAGTAACTTTCCTTGAGAAGGTAATAGAGCATGGAAAAATATCAATAAATACTAATGCCAAGGATTTCCTCCACAAAATCCAAACACCCAAGAGTCGCAAAGATGAACAATGATTGATGGGCTTTCTTAATTAATATGGGATGTTTATCCCCAAATTAGCTGAAAAAACAAAGAATATTTCACATTTGTTAAAGAAGTCTGTTGAGTTCAAATTGATGTGGAATGAACAGGATAACCTTGAACAGATAAAATGTGAGTTAAAGAAAGCCCATCTCTAAATACTCCCAACTACAGCAAAGACTTTATAGTTGACTGTGATGCTAGTGTAGTGGCCATTAGGGCATGTTAAGTCAAGTAATTGATGGAATCAAGAGTCCTGTTCAGTACTTAGAGCAGCTGAAAAAAATTATGGTGCCACTCAATGTGAGATGTTTGCCTTAGTTGAGTTGTTAAGAAAGTTTCACTACTTTATTCTTGGATGCGCCTTTATAGTATGTACTGATAACAGTGCACTCACATGGCTTAAAAAATTTTTGGGAGACAAATCAAATACTGTGGCTAGATGGATCAAATATCTACATGATTTTTCATTTTCCATTCAACATCAGCCCAAGAGACTGCACCTCAATCCTGATTATTGGACAGCACTCCCAGCTATGAAAGAGATCTGAAAAAACCAGCCAGAGAAAAAATTCCTGAAATCAATGCTGATCAAAATGGAAAAGCCATTTTGCCCATAATGGTATGTGAAGAGATATCAGAAGACAAAGTAATATGCCATCATTGCTGTGATCAGGTACTATCTGACATAATTAAAGAATCGAGGATTCTTTCTTCCCTACAACTCTGGTAGTAAATCACTACTTTAAACATTATAATTGGAAATTAACTGAGAATGGCCTCCTCTATGCAAAGAGTTGAAATAACAGACTTGTCATCCCTAAATATTTTCATAGAGATCTTGTAGGAAGAGTACATGAAGGGGCCACCTGGGAATTATACAAACTGAAAAAACATTCAACACTCACTACATAACTATAGGTATAAGATCTGCAGCCATCAACATCATCAATAAATGTGATAGTGTCTTTTACAGAATACCAATTATTTTCCATAACAGAGAGCAGAACTTGAGTGTTGATCAGCTGAACAACCCAATGAGGTCATTCATATGGATCTGGAACAATTGTCAAAGGATGATGAGGGCTTTCAATACATTCTGGTCATGGTTGACCACTTCATTAAATATGCCAGGATTATCTGATTAAGTAGCACAATTGCTGAATGCATAGCCAAAAAATAGAAAAAGAATGGATTTTAAAATATGGACCTATTAAAAAATTAGTTTCCAATCATGGTCTGCAATTCAAAAATAACTTAATGCAACACTCATGAACTAATAGAAATACTACATGAATTCACAATGGCCTATCACCCCCAGGCTAATGGGTTGGTAGAAAGGCTAAATAGAACACTTATCAAACTGATCAGATTAGCACTATCATGCACTGCTGGCAATCAATGGAAAAGAGTAATTGAATGCATAGAGTATTTTTATAACACGTCTGTACACTCCACCACAGGAGTAAGCCTGTTCAAAGCTATGTTTTGTCATGAAGCCCTAATTTTGCTATCTATGATGTTCCTGAAATACAAGGAAATTAGTGTTGAAAAATATGTTTCCTGAATGATAAAGGACATGCAACATATCCACTTAACTGTATGCCACAGTACCAATCAATTTAGCATACTATAAAAACAAACTTTTAATAAAAAATTGTGTGGTGAATCCCATAAATGGGGTGATAAAGTTTTTGCCTACTTCCCTTGTATTACTACTGATCACAATCAAGTCAGTAAGTTGGCAAATAATTGGAAGGGCCAATAGAGAAGGTGCTTGGCCACAATACATACACATTAAATAATGGTAAAACTGTACATTTTCAAAGGCTTAAAAGAGCTGTAAAAGACATAGAAAATGTAATTATGGATGATAATAACAAATTTACCTTAGTTGATAATGGTATCAATGCTTTTGAAACATACAAAAATTTAACTGATTTTTTCAAAGAGGATTTTTCTGATACTGAGTTTCATGATAGTGATATCAACAATACTGATATTACCCTAGAGAAGGGCTAGAGAGAAACAAACCTTTGATCCCAAGATTTGGGACATTAAACTTATAACTCCATTTAGGATTGACCCCCACCAGAAAGAAAAGATGAGGTTTGCCAGCTCCACCATCCCACCAACAAGTGAGAAGGAAGATGGTAAGTAGGAGAGATGATGCCAATGCCTCAACTAGGCAAGAGAGACACATATCTCTGCTTGATGAGGCACATGATGGAAAAAGGGGACAGCATGAAGGTGCTGAGGAGATTCTGACCTTGTGTGGGTGACACATAGCTCCACAACTAGGAGAGGAGACAGCAGTGGGACGTCCCAATCTTGCTACTACATGGGGAGAAATGTATCTCCACTTGCACAA
>CABFPE010001008.1:22212-34845 GCA_900660155.1 Hofstenia miamia | reverse complement strand
TAGTATTGTGTTTACTACACTTTATTGCTAACAAACAGTTGTGAAATGGTATCACACAAATATCTTGTAGTGAGTTATGGGAATTCATTGGTTTGAATCCATCTTTTTGATGATTTTACTTCAGGTGATATTTGCTGTAGTTCAGTAAACAATTGTACAATTAATTAAAATGTACTTACAAAAAAAGAAATTTCATGCAGATTTGTTCAATAGAATCAATGATCACAGAACATAGAGTTCTGAAATGTTTCTTTTGGCATATTTGAATAGAAATTGGCCCATTTTATAGAACTTTGCCAATTATGATACAAATAAAAAACTTTATTAGTATGGCATGAAGTGTTGCTCTAATTAAACTCACCATGCAAAAAAACAAAATTTGCACTTTAAATATTGGATAATGAATATGGTTAAAAACAAATCTGCAGATTCCTGGTCCTCCCCCTTTCTAAGAGTATTAGCTGATCAAAGGCAGGAGTTTTATGGGGTGGCTAATCTCACTCATTGTCTCCAGACATTGATGAAAATGTTAGATTTACAAGTTTGGCAAGCTATAATTTTGTTAAGCAAGCCTTACTTTATTTATAAACAATCCAACTTATAGATTGCTTAAAACATTTTTTTCATGTACATTATAAATAAGCACAGTGATTAATCTATTCTTGCAAAGAACACTTTTAATATAGATTCTCAATTTTCATATATGAAAATGCAAAAAAATATATTTTATATAGCAATATAAAACCTATTACTTTGGTATTTATAGGGTTAGCTAAAGCAGGTCTAACATTGTCACTTTTAAGTAAATCCTGAAAAATTGCTTAGAAGAATTACCATGTTTACATCATTTCAAATATAATTTTATTGGACATCTACTTAGTGAAACATCTAGTTAGTGAAATGTCTGTACCCTTCTCCAGTGGTAGTTAATGTATATTTTGATTGATACCTTTCTTCATTCTATAAAATCTCAAACTTCCCAAATTTCCTTCAGAATGGGCACTTGCAGTAATTTTTCCAAAGAAGTTGTGTCAATTAAATAATAATTTTGGAAAGTTTTGAGAAAAATTTGATATTTTGAAGAATAAGAAAAAGATGTTTGTTTCTCTACATGCTTTAAAATGTGATTAAGTAGACAAATGCTGACACTGAAAAATGACATTATGTAATAAAATTTCCATCCAATTAAAATTACCTGAAAACTTTTTACATTTCAATTTTCAATGGTATTCATTGAAAGTAAAAAACTGCTTGCAGAAAACTTGCCACAAAGCATATTTGCTGCAAATATATTTAAACACATAATTTCATTTTTAGGGCAAAAGAACTTGATTAAAATTATAGATATATATTAAATAATGATTCACTTGTTTATATATTATAAGAAAAGGGCAACAATTAAGATGTATAAAAGAAGAGTAGATATAATATGTGATATACTTAAGTAAAATGCAGAAGGCATATCACTACATATACCAATCAGAAAAAAGTGTAACCTCCTTGCCGCGGCCTCTCGACCAATCACAATAAAAGAGTAACCCCTTGCCTTATTATTATACTACTGGCCATCTCCTCCCCAAAATTTTTTATATAAAGTGGCATAAGAGGTAAAAGATTCCTTATAACCTTTTTTTTCTACTTTTCATTTACACCCTGGGGAAAAGTACAAAACTGAAATCTTTGGATTTCAGCCTTTGGTGCTACCAGATCAAATGAAGTGAAATTATTATCTTCAAAAGATTTCTTTAAATATAACTTATATGTTCCTCTTCAGAATTGAGCTATGACTACATTAGAAAGGTAAGGTATATTTTCTATATTTTTCAAGTTATATTGTGATACAATGTCAAGTGTGTATTTCTTTTCTTTTCAAGAACATTAATTTTCTTTTTAAGAGCTTGCTCTACTATGGCAGGTTTATTGTCTGAACTCATAAATGAATAACCAGGTTCAAAGTACTTCAGGGTGATCTTCTCTGTAGCAACAATATTGATGTTTATTGTGCTTAACAGAATGAAATAAAGTACCCAATTTTTGTTCTGGGCAGTGCAATTCTCTAGAAAATTTGTGAAGTACTTCACATCCCTATTCAGCAACAGAAATTCTAAAAAAAGTACTGCTGGCCACTGATTCATCCCAAACAATAGTGCTTGAGTTATCCATACTCATCATTCAGATCCAAAGCAGCTGAAAGTCCCTTTAAAAGCTATAACTCTAGGCATGAAAATGCAAATTTTGAGAGGTTTTTTTGCCTTGGTAGTGCCATGGACATATTTTAGATATTTTCAAAACAAAATCAACTTAAAATATTTTAGGTCTCTTTTATATTCTTCACAAGCATGTCTATATTTTTCTTGATGCATTTTTTTTTAAAAGCATCCCCAATCATATTGCTTTTAATACTATACTAGATACACTATAGATAAAATAGGTTTGGATATATAAAATGGCATTTATAATCCTTTTATTTGAAAAATTAGACTAAAGTTGCTTTGCTTTTGGATGGCAGAGCTAATACTGATAGTTTAAGCAAAAGTTTTTTATATTTTGCATTGGATTTTCTAAATTTTGTAATTTATAATTAATTAAATCAAATTTGTTATTTAATTGTTAAATTATAGGATTATCAAAATCTGGTAAAGTGTGGTCAATGGTAATAGGCATGAAGTAAGAAAAATAATTTTTACAAGTGGTAGGGGACTGATGTATGCAATGTCTTAAATTTTTTACATATGAATCAGGTATTTGCAAAATCTTAGGAGTTGCTATGTTCTGATGTAATTGAAAACTAGTTATCTGTGTTAAAGTTTCTTCTATGTCTTTTTGTAATGCTGCATTTTCTGCTTCCTGAGAGATTAGTTACATATTTTGAACATTAAACTGATAAAGTTGTTTCAATAAATTTGTGTTCATCTTTGGTAATTTGAATGTTTCATGATTCACCATTTCAATCTTTTTTTTGCAGATTACTGTTCTTTTCTTCTAATTTGTGGAACTTAAGAAAGATTGTATGCCTATCCTTCTTCAGTGAATTCCAATTGGCTTACCCTACCTTAGAATATATTTACAAATTTAGCTCAACAAAATTTCCTAATATCTACTAATAAAAAAAAATTAAAATAAGAGTAAATGTAACCAACAAAACAAAATAAAATAAGTGAGAAGAAAATCAAGTAATAAAAAAAGTGCAGTTAGCCTTTGATAGAAATATAAAATGTTTGAAGGTGAGATAAGATTGAATAAATACTTTACCAACAAGCAAACTTAATTGGGGATTTATTAATAAAAAACATAACATAAGTCATCAAAACCTTTTATACAATTTCTAACAGGTATTTACATACTTACCAAATTTTCACACAATCCATGTTGATGACCAGATGACTAACAAAAAAGGAATGATTACACTAATAACTAGAAAAATAAGAATAAGGTCATAAATCAAATAAATAGCATGAACTAAATAATGAATGAAAATGAATACAATTTACTGCATTTTGCCTGTAAAATAAAATAAATAACAGAAAATAAGCACCATATTTTGCCTTTTTGACAAATCTTCACCTTCTTTTTCATCCTGATTCCACAGCTAAATTTGTAAATATATTCTGAGGTAGGGTAACCCTTCATGGTTGACAGACTGTCATAGTTTTACCAGTTGCTCTTACCAAAGATGGATGACAGTTCTTTTCTGCAGAGAAAAAATTAGTTCTTCTAGTTTTAATTTTTACTTCTTGTTTGATTTATTATTTTATTTTCTGCAACCAAGCCAAGAGTTGATTATGAATGGTGATTGCAGAATGCATTGAAGACAACTCATTACAGAACTATTTCATTTGCCTAAATTAAATGAGCTCTCAATACATTCTAACAATTTAATACTAACATGCCCACAAGGGAACTTTCTTTTCTTCTGTAGAAATTGGTGTTTATATGAATGAGCAAATTTCAAAAATTTTCTTTTCTTCTGGGTCAAGATAGTTGTTTCTTCTCAGAATAAAACAATCTTTTTTCCTAAACTTGCCCAAGCAACTATGCTGGGCATCCAACATTAAGCATCAAATGATTCTACATGGCAACCCTAATGCTCCAAAAGAATATGAAACCTGATGTGAGGTGTATTATTACACCTTGGACTCAGAGAGAATCATCTTTGCAGACAACAGATAAAATGTGTAAGTATCTAAAGAGGTTATTTAATTCATTTTTCAGTTCCATAAACATAATGAAACAAAACATCAGTATGAATATTTTTTAACTGTTTAGATTTTTCACTTCTATTATGTAAGTTGCTTATTTACTCCAGGAACTTCCTGATATCTTTTGATTATAAATCTCTCTTTATGTTGATCTTCCAATGTTCAATCTGTTTTGCAACTTATTGAAGAGACCATTGAATATCTCCCAACATTTTTAATAAGATTTAACTACCTTTATCAGTAAGTTTTTGTTATTTCCTTTTGGTTATTTACTGATTTTTTCTTCATTTTGATTTCAATATTTTGATTATACCAGCTGAACATTTTAAATTACCAGATGTATTAAGATGTTTATCTTGCTTTTATTGTTATTTGTGAATTATTAATTTTGAGAGTAGCACCACTAAGCACACACTTTATATGTAGTACTGTTTTCATGAATTTAACATTATTCTTAATACAGCCCAGTCCAAGATGGCTATATATATATACCATATGGATGATCATATAAACACAAAAATAAAACTGAATAATATATATGAAATCATATACCCTATATGAAAAATTTAAAGATGAAGTTCAATATATTACAGTGATACACAATGCACAATTTTTTAGAGCAGCTTTTATTAGTAAACCACTAAGTAGAATTAAGGATAAGGCAAACCATATAATAATGTCTTAATTTTTTAAAAATAAACATGTTGAAGAATAATACACATGTATTTGGCTTAGTAAGTGGGTCACACTAGCTTATTGCACACTTAGTAGAGCATATAATATTGTAACATAAAAAATCATGGAGTTTGATTGTGGAAATAATAAATGATTAATATAATTGGTGGGATATTGTTAAGTGGTAAGATTTATTTTTTGCTTAATTAACAGTCATAAACAATATTCAGAAATTCTAAAGGCTAGTCCTCTTATAAAGGATGGATGAATGAACATGCTATTTAGAGATTTTTCTAATCTTGATCACTATATTAATGAACTAAAATTATCAGATACATTAAAAGTTGAGTATGAAGATATTTTTTGTGGCATAAAGGCAAAATTCATTAAATGCTTTAAAAATCAATGTGAAAATGTACAATTGAGTAATACTATTAGTCCAACAATCAAAGAATTTCAATGAAAAACAATTCAAAAAATTCTTCAAAATGTTGAAAATTCAATTAAAAATTTGGGAACAAAAGAGCCAAGTGTGGAACAATTGAAATTTAATGACAAAAATGATATAATCTTACTTTTTAAAACTCATGAAGATGCAAATATAACAAAGAGAGTACTTGGTAAATTGAGGAACATAAGCATAAAAAAATCAATCAAACTTATGCCAAAAATCAAGATTACAAATAGACATATATTATATGAAGACATAACTAGCTTTAAGGAATTTAAGTCTAAATTGTCTTATGATAATGAAAATATTGTCAAGGAATTTGAAATGGGGCATTGTGAATTAATATACAGTAATTTTAACAATTATGTCAAATGCAATGAGATAATAATGAAGGTTTCAGCAAATTTGAGACATGTGCTGATCAGAAAAAAATTATAGCTTGGTTTTGAATTGTTTGTAATTTTTGATCTGATGGATTGGTCATCACTTCTGTTCAGGTTCTTCTACTCTTGATATTTATGTTGGAGATAATGTTTCTTATTCTTTCTAATCCTGTCAGAAACCTTAGGTTTGCTTTTGCCTCAACTCTCTCTCTCAATGTGAAGGAGTTGCGAAATTGTGTCATACTGGTATGGTTGCACTTTGACACTTCTGGCAAATTCAAAATTACTTTGATATTAATACATCTAATTGCCTTGTTAGTGCATTTGTTACATCATATATTGATGCATACAATTTAATCTTGTATGGTATTCCTGCTACATTGCTCCATAAGTTGGAGTTGTTACAGAATTCTGCTGCTCATTTCACTATGAATATTGGCCCAAGAGAACATATTACTCCCATTTTACAGGCTCTACACTGGCTTCAAGTTCAATATTGCATTGTGTTAAAAATGTCACTTACTGTATGGAAAGCTTTCCACAGGCTTGCACCAAGTTACATTTAAGAACTTTTTAAATTTTGTGGTAATGGTTGTGAACTTAAATCTAGTGATCAACTTATGTTAGCTGTTCTACTTGTTAGTTCCTACAACTCTTCACATGCATTAACAATTGTTTGTCCTAAGTTATTGAATGATCTACCTCTGAATATTAAGATGTCCCCCACCATAATTGTATTTAAAGTGAGGTTAAAGTCTCATCTTTTCTGCGGAATTCTCATACTTGTTTTATTATTGTTACTGCAATGAGGCAATTTTGCATGTTGCAGTTTAAAAATATATTGTAGCATCCAATTCTCAGAATACTCTGATAGGATGGATAATCAATAAGTGAAACAACTAAAGGACAAGATAACAGGCATCTACATAAAAATGTGCCACAACATAAAGAAACCCACTACAAGACAAGAGAGAAACTACAATAAAAAAATCTATGGACACACACACAAAATCAGAGATAAGGTATACCCATTAAAGTAACTGACATAAACCAAGTAATAAAATTAAGAACAGTATGGTCAGGGCCATACACAATCAAAAAGGTACTAAATAATAATGAATATTTATTAAGTAATAACAGGACCCTACACTTTCAAAATTTGAAAAGGGCAGTAACAGACATTGAAGGAGCAACCCTAAACAACAAAGTGGAATTCAAATTACTAAAAAATCAAGGCAAAAGCACATACCAAATGGAGGAACTGGATAGCCTACCAGAGGAGGAATTTGAAGAAGAATTCCAACATGATATTAGCAACAATGATATACAACCCAGAACTGTGCCCCAAAGAGCAGCAAAACAAAATATAAATTATAACCCTGAAACATGGGAGTTAAATATAATAACAGGATGAGTGACAAATCATTGAAGAGAAGAGCAACGCAGTGCAAGTCAAACCCCAGGGACATTGAAAACATTAGCAAAGAGGAAGAACCTGAAGAAACACTAAGTACTCACCACCATCACTGACTAAAGGGCATGGTGATGAACAGCAACAAACCTTCAACATTGCTAAGTACTCACCACCATCACCAATAAAAGGGCATGGTGACAAACAGTGACAAAACCTCAACATCACTAAGTACCACCACCATCACTGATTAAAGGGCATGGTGACAAACAGCAGCTCATCTAATGAACCAAGTAGTCTGCACTGCTGATTAAAGGGCACACCAACAAAAGGTAGTAAAAACAAACAAAGTCCCAACTTTCCTTTGAGTACTCCACACTGCTGATTAAAGGGCACTTGGATGAAAGAGTCACCACAGGAAGGTGTAAGCAGCACTCTTGCTGCAGCTGGTATAATGTGAATGGCTACTCTGGAAGGGAACCAAGAAAAAGTGGACCAACTAGAGCCCATAATCAGTGGTTCAGAAATGGAATGTGAACTGAGCACCAGCACAAGAAGACTGCTAACAATCACTCAAGAGATGCTAAATGCCCCCTCAGAGTGAACTCACTCAATGTCAGAGTGAACCTACTCAACATCAGAAAGAACAATATGATCTATGGAAAGGAGCAAACAAATGTTGACAAGTGAAGGTGAAAAATTACACCCATATTTCATTGCTAAAAGGAAAATGAAATACAATGCCTATGAAAAATTATCACCAGAAACCTGGAGCCACATACAATGCCAAACCAAAATGGATGAAATGAATCTACCACTCATACTCAATAAGGAGAATCAGCCAATGATAAACACAATAATCAGTTACCCAGAACAAATAAATGAAACTCTAGAATGGCCATACTTCAGAAGCACAGTACATATGGTATTTAATGAGAACTTCACACTACTTAAAGCCAAAAACATTATGAAAAACAAAAACAGAATAGCAGAGGTCGAACAAATAAACATCAATAAAGACAATTTGATAATCATTTACATCACAAAAGGCAAGGAACATATAAAAAATTTTGAAAAACAACTACAAGAAATGCTGCACATAGCCAAAATCACCAGGACTCAAATTGTAACAGTAACATTAACAACAAATGATGATCTACCACAATTTTTACAAAACATGTGCATTCAAGTGCAAAACATCTTTATCAAAGAATGACATGCAAACAAGACAACAATCTCAGAACCAGCCCTGCCATCTTGAGGGGCCTACAAAGGGGCTAAGCCCTGTCTATTAAATTCAAAGCTCCCTCTAAAATTTCATAAGTTTATAACTGAAATAGAGATTTTTTAATAATTAGAAATAATATTTTTCTCATATAGCTTTTGTTCTAATCCTATTTTTCATTACAAGATATACAGTATACACAACAATTTTAGACATAATAATTAACTATATAAAACACATACTTAATTTAGCATCTATGATAAAATAAGAAAGGCAGAATGTTATAAAGTAAATTCTTATTGGCTAATAATTTAGTAGGTCAAATTATATATACTATAAATGAGTTACAAATAGAGAAGTGATTTTGTTCAAGCTCTTTCTTATCTTATTTTATAATACTGATAAAATATTTTAAATACAATAAAATATTTATTAGCCCCTTCAAAAATTAAGCAAGCACCTGTGCTAACTTTATTTACATGGGGGGCCCACTCAGAACTCATACAACTCAATCTCCAACTTGACTATTGGGCTGAATTCTACAGATTAATGGTCAAAAAGTGGATCAGAATCAAGCTCTACTAACAAGAAAAAACGATTGAAATGACATCCACAACAAACAACCTTGAAAAAATCACACACCTGCACATAAAATGCAGCCTCAACCAATGTCAGGAGCACCTTAGAGAAATCCAACAAACATGGAAGGAAATGAAAGTAACCAAAACAACAGAAGAACAATGGCCAATAATAAATATTGAAGATCCCACGAGAAAATATCACAAGTCCATAGAGGCCACACTCCTAGAAATAAACAAGGCATATGAGTTGAACACAAAGAAATACTTTAAACATTACCTATTTGAAGAAACCAACACACTGGAGGTATGATACCAAACAACAATCTGGCTCCTATCAATATACCAACTGAAAACAAAAATTTACACTTACCAATATCAAGACACACAAACAATAACAAAAGTAAAATACCACAAAGTTGCCTTCTCACCAATCAATACAATAACTAAAAACTAGTTATTAAAAGGGCTTACAGAAAAACTAGCATTGCCAGATAAAACAGAAAAACCACTAAAACCATTGAGAAGAACATACTATGCATCATCACAAAAGAAAAGACCATGTGCAAAATAATGATGGTTATTATAGCAAACAAAACAGGCATCTGCCCAAATGAAATCTCCTTATTCAATGAACCCATGAAAAATACATCTGGGAAGCCACTTCTGAAACAAAACTCATACAGCTAGAGGAACAACCATGACTTTTGGTTCACTACTAAAAAACTCATAAAAAGAAAAATGTGCAGCACAATCACAATACTCCAACAAATATAATAAAAAAATATAGAGCACATCACATCACAAGAAATGTAAATATTCAAAAGGGAAACACCCAAATGCTCATTTACGAAAATCATTAAAAAAGCAGAGGAGATGTCAAAAGCTGGAATAAGCAAACCAGTGGAAGTTCTGGAAATGATTACAAAGACACAAACTGAAATGATGCATAAAGATGAACTCCTAACATCAACTCATATAATTCTATCACCCAACACACAAGATAGAATAGATGCAATTAACATGGAAAAATGGGGAAAGCTAAGCCCAGCCAGCAACATCAAATAGATAGACATAGAAGATGAGTGGTATCTAATTGAAATAAAGATCACTAGGGAACACAAAACTGAAATAATTAACTGAAATTACCAACCTACAAATGAAAACCACACTGTCACCACAAAAATCATTAAAAATGCAGAAGCGATGTCAAAAGCTGGAATAAGCAAACCAGTGGAAGTTCTGGAAATGATTACAAAGACACAAACTGAAATGATGCATAAAGATGAACTCCTCACATCAACTCATATAATTCTATCACCCAACACACAAGATAGAATAGATGCAATTAACATGGAAAAATGGGGAAAGCTAAGCCCAGCCAGCAACATCAAATGGATAGACATAGAAGATGGGTGGTATCTAATTGAAATAAAGATCACTAGGGAACACAAAACTGAAATAATTAACTGAAATTACCAACCTACAAATGAAAACCACACTGTCACCACAATGAAAATTATGTTTACTGAAGCATTCACAAGAACAGAAATCAACAAGCTACTAAACCAACTAGCAATCAACATAGAGTGCATAACATCAAAAATGGAAATCTCTCCAAACACAACAATAAACTTACAAAGGTGATGACTCACACAGAGGTTCTGGGAAAAGATAATAGAAGTGAAGATGAACTACCCCACAAACATTAGATTGGCAAAAGCGCCCATAACAACAGGTTTCTACACAGAGATAGAACAAAACATTGAAACCAAAATGTTAAAATGTACGCCGCCAAAGACAATCTTGATCCTGATGTTACTACCACCATGGCGCCTACCAAAAGACATGAAAGTCGCAAAAGGTTACCTGCACAAATTTAAGGCATATGTAAATACAGAAGAAAAAGCAAAAATGATGATAACCTTGGATACATACAAGAAAACAAAGGCATAATGCTATCAGAAAACAACAATCCACTTACAACTAGAAGAGATGTGGCAGGAGATAGAAAAAAACATCCTTAAAGACAGTGATACTATTTTCAGGAGTTAACGACTTAATCTGGTTAGATATATGGAACAAACAATACTGATTCTACAATGTGAGTAAACAAATAGAAATAATAACTATGATTAGAATGAACAAAAACAACCCCACCAACATAAACAAAGAAGACATACAGAATAATATCAGCTTCTTCTACAAAGATGTTCAAAACACGAAGAGCCTTCTGTCAGTATTTAAATTCTTCTACCCTGACACCAATCTAAAGGAAGAACTGGCACACACAAGTTGGGCAGATGCACTAATGACCCTAATGATCACCCTAAAGGGCCTGGAATTATACAAAAGATTCTATCTGCTATTTACCAAAAAAATCAATGACCTATGACAAATCACCACAATAACAGATAAGCTCCTCACAACAACTACCATAAGATATGCAGACACAGTCACAACAGAAAAGGAAGCAGTATTGAAACTCACAAAACAAATCGAATTTGCAGAAACAACCTGAGAGGATAACAAAGCGGAAACCTTGCCTTGATCAAATGGGCAGACATACTTGTGCATGGTAACAGAGCAACACTCAAATCAACACAAGCTGAGAGAGGCATGTAGCATAATCTCTAATAAAAAGACTCGAAATCAAAACAGAATTAAAAGAAAAAGAAAATACTAAACTCAAATTAGAAACTCGAATCAATTTCTTAGAAATTAGCTTCTAGTGATTTTGCCAAATTTTAAAAGTAAATATCAGTCTCAACTCATTTGACAAAACGCGTGTGGACATTAAGCTCCACATTGATTTTAGCTTACCACCAAGTTCACACAGAACTAATTATGTGGACATAAGAAAATTGATTAGCAACTGGTACTTCCCATGTAGCCAAATACTGGTGGACCACCAGTGGCAGATACAGTGGCCCACCAGGTGGGTTTTGGCCACCCATGCACCAGAGGACCACCAGTGGTCCACTGTTGGCTAATTGGTGTGCCACTGGTGGCAAAAACATGATTTAAACATTAGAGCAATGTCTCAAATGTAGCAACAGCAAACTTTTCTATAAATAGAGTTTAAACTAACACACACCCAACAAAGGGTTGAAGGAAATGCTAACAAGCTCAAAATTTACATTGAATTAAGATTGACAATTGAATGTATAATGAATTTTTTATTATAACCAATAACAACAAGCACACGAAAATGCCCAATTTAGATTTACTTTTCAATTTTTAAAGAAATTGCAATTTTTAAACATTATTTTTTCCAATAATTAAAAATATATTTTGCCCAATTTTAGGTATTCATGTAGACATTGATTTCAATGTCCACAAATAATCGTGAATAAATTATTTTGAAATTTCATTCTGCCTATATATCTTATAATTTTTGCAAACGGAAAATTGCAAAAAAGCTCTTCAGAATGAATTTTATATGTTTATGAGATCTAAGATAGCATAATAATGAATAATATTTTACTTGCAAGCATTAGCTCATATATTATTTATGATTAAGAGTAAATCAGATGTCACTAGTGGTCCACTGGTGGCTATGAGTGGCTGAAATTGCTACTACTGCCACTACTTATCCACCAGTGGTTCACTGGTGGCTATGATGGCTGTAATTGCCACTGCTTCCCCACCAGTAGTCCACTGGTGGGAACTGGTGGCCACCCATGCCACTCATTCCCCACCAGTGGACCA
>CABFPE010001007.1:139955-185103 GCA_900660155.1 Hofstenia miamia | reverse complement strand
AGGGTCAAAGTATACATGTGCAAAAAAAGTAAAAAAATCGTACGTCTATTCCAAAAGTTAGTCCAGAGCCCCCCCTAGTTGTGACAACCGGTAAAACAGCGTCTAGGATGTTCGCCTAACGGCTCACATAGTAATTATGCGATGAAGGCCACCCACCCAGCCTTTGCTTCGCCGGGTTGGGTTTGGTAATGTATGCGTCTTCTTTCAAAGGAAAATTTCATTTGACATTGAAGAGCCAATGGCATTGATTAGAACAATTTGTGTTGCTGTAGCTACGATAGAAATCAAATTTACGCAGCTATATTTCTGCAGCAATGGATTCTGAAATATTTTGTATAATGTATTGTTGCGCATATTATGGAATGCTACTATAAACAAATTGTTAAATTCAAACTTATATTGATATTGAGTAGTATGTTTTCATAAGGTATTATTTATACATAGAAGTTTCAAATTTCTAATTGTTTTATCAATTTCAAATATTATTATAATTATATTAAATAACCCTTTGCTATCCTATTACAATCTGCAAATGATGTATCTTCATTCTATATAAAGTTGGTTTTAATTTTTTGATATATGTGACCTTTTTTCATCTGATTCCTCCCAGGATGGGGAGGTATCAGAAGAAAAAAGCCCGAATGTTTATATTTTCTATAGAAAGTAAATAGCTTTGAATATTTTAACTTATACAAAAGATAAAATCGAACTTCATACTGATTCACTTATATTTTTTTGGTTAACTAATTATATATTAACCACTAACAGAATTAATTCCCTACTAGCATCCTGTGTATGCAGAAAAATGATTTCATGATAATGACGCGCGATTGTGATATTTCGTTCTAATTCTTTTTCTTATACTGTGCTATTAGATATTTTAAAACAAATTTATTGCATGTAGAGATCAGCAAATATCTTAGTTTGTATATTAATGATTAAATTTATAATAAATAATAACACTTAGGTAAAAATAATTGTTACAAATAATATATTTTATTTTTGTTAGTTTTGCGAAAGTGCGAAATTTGTAGGTTTATTGCTTATTTCGAAAAATTTTATTTTCGCGCAGCAATAATTAATAGAGATTTGGAAAGAGGAGATCATTAGCCCTCGAATGCAAAAAAATATTAAAATCCGTAAAGAATTGCCAGAGAAATTCCATGTTAAACATTTGCTAAACTTTCGCAAAATTCATTTTAAAAGTTTACCCGCACTTCTAGCCCCGCCTATGTGCATATATGCGATTATTTCTGCATTGTCGCATGATATACGTTAAGACAATTATATTAATACAAAAATTCCGAATATTTTATTAAATGCATCATTGTAAAATCAAATAAATAACTATGACCCACACTTGGCCCCAGAGCCTGAAATTCTGGGCTTTCCAAAGTTGTTGTTATATGTACACGTGCGTCGATGTATTTCATATTGGAATGTTTTGGAAGCATTTCAAAAGCTTAAATACTTAAATAGATATAATGAATTTTGTATTTTAAAAGTTTTTGCGTCACTTTGCCAAAAGTTTTGAGAAAGTTTGAAAACTTTAAATTTGTTATTGTAGATTGAGGTCTTCCAAAGGTGTTGTCATTGGTTTAGACTTCAAAGCTGCCATAGCCATTGCAAATAAATTCAAACAAAAATGGAATCAATTAAGACAGTTATAGTGTGGAAACACTGGATGCCTATTTCAGGCTTTCCAAAAGCCTTTTTTCAATTCTGACTTTATATTCTTTTAGAACTTACAAATCTAAGGTCGCTAATAGAAAGAAACATGAAAATCGGCCCATTCTAGACAGAGTATTTGAAGACGAATTTTTCACAGTCAAGTGATGACGTAATAGCTTCAAACTGACCCAATTGGAGCGCCCAGTAGACCCCCTCAAAGTGAATAGCGTCCTTAGCAAATTTAATAGGTTGCCTAAAAAGGGTCAAAGTATACATGTGCAAAAAATAAAAAAAATTCAACACCTTTTGCAAAATCTGGCCGGGAACCCCCCCTAGTTGTGACAACCGTTAAAACAGCGTCTAGGATGTTCGCCTAGCGGCTCACATAGTAAATATGCGTAGAAGCGCGCCCACCCAGACTGCACGCCCTTGCGTGTACCCTTCTCTTTATTAATTTTGTTTTGTTGTCTTGTCTTTCAAAGGAAAATTTCATTTGACATTGAAGAGCCAATGGCATTGATTCATATGATTTGTGTTGCTGTAGCTACGATAGAAATCCAATCTACGCAGCTATATTTCTGCAGCAATGGATTCTGAAATATATTGTATTATGTATTGTTGAACATATTGTGGAATGCTACTATAAACAAATGGTTAACTTCAAACTTATATTGATAATGAGTAGTATGTTTTAATAAGGTATTATTTATGCATAGAAGTTTCTAATTTCTAATTGTTTTATCAATTTCTAATATTATTGTAATTGTATTAAATAACCCTTAGCTATCCTATTAAAATCTGCAAATGATGTATCTTCATTCTATCTAAAGTTGGTTTTAATTTTTTGATGTATGTGACCTTTTTTCATCTGATTCCTCCCAGGATGGGGAGGTATCAGAAGAAAAAAGCTTGAATGTTTATATTTTCTATAGAAAGTAAATAGCTTTGAATATTTTAACTTATCCAAAAGTTAAAATCGATCTTCATACTGATTCACTTATATTTTTTTTGTTTAACTAATTATATATTATCCACAAACAGCATTAATACCCTACTAGCATCCTGTGTATGCAGAAAAATGATTTCATGATAATGACGTGCGATTGTGATATTTCGTCTAATTCTTCTGCTTATACTGTGCTATTAGATATTTTAAAACAAATTTATTGCATGTAGAGATCAGTAAATATGTTAGTTTGTATATTAATGAATAAATTTATAATAAATAATAACACTTGGGTAAAAATAATACTTACAAATAATATATTTTATTTTTGTTAGTTTTGCGAAAGTGCGAAATTTGTAGGTTTATTGCTTATTTCTAAAAATGTTACTATCGCGCAGCAATAGTTCATATAGATTCAGAAAGAGGAGATCATTAGCTATCGAATGCAAAAAAAATTATTAAAAACCGTAAAGAATTGACAGAGAAATTCCATGTTAAACATTGACTAAACTTTCGCGAAATTCATTTTAAAAGTTTACCCGCACTTCTAGCCCCGCCTATGTGCATATATACGATTTTTTCTGAATTGTCGCATGATATACGATAAGACAATTATATTAATACAAAAATTCCGAATATTTGATAGAATGCATCAGTGTAAAATCCAATAAATAACTATGACCCACACTTGGCCCCAGAGCCTGAAATTCTGGGCTTTCCAAAGTTGTTGTTATATGTACACGTGCGTCGATGTATTTCATATTGGAATGTTTTGGAAGCATTTCAAATGTTTAAATAACGAAAGAGATATATTGAATTTTGTATTTTAAAAGTTTTTGCGCCACTTTGCCAAAAGTTTTGAGAAAGTTTGAAAACTTTTAATTTGTTATTGTAGATTGAGGTCTTCCGAAGGTGTTGTCATTGGTTTAGACTTCAAAGCTGCCATAGCCATTGCAAATAAATTCAAACAAAAATGGAATCAATTAAGACAGTTATAGTGTGGAAACACTGGATGCCTATTTTGGGCTTTCCAAAAGCCTTTTTTCAATTCTGACTTTATATTCTTTTAGAACTTACAAATCTAAGGTCGCTAGTAAAAAGAAAATTGAAAATCGGCCCATTCTAGCCAAAGATTTTGAAGGCGAATTTTTCACAGTCAAGTGATGACGTAATGGCTTCAAATTGACCCAATTGGAGGGGCCAGTAGACCCCCTCAAAGTGAATAGCGTCCTTAGCAAATTTAATAGGTTTCCTAAAAAGGGTCAAAGTATGCATGTGCAAAAAATAAAAAAAATTCAACACCTTTTGCAAAATCTGGCCGGGAACCCCCCCTAGTTGTGACAACCATTAAAACAGCGTCTAGGATGTTCGCCTAACGGCTCACATAGTAAATATGCGTAGAAGCGCGCCCACCCAGTTAAACTCCGCTGGGTGTATTTGTGTTAGTACCTACGGTGTGTGTATGTATATGTATGTGAGTATATGGGTAAGTTGAATTAATATTTCAAAGATATTTCGTTTTCTTATTTACGTTCTGAAAAATTAGTACTTAGTAAACTATTATATTCAAAAATTAGTTATGAAAATTTTAGTATAAACTTCAGGAACATTGGGGATTTTAAACATGTAAGGAATTATGAAGTTGGAAAAGGTTGAAATATGATCTGCATGTCATAGAAACATTATTTTTATGAATGGAGATAGTTTTGAAAGTGAACATCCATTGTGTTCTAACATCACAATGATGATGAAGATCTTGGGATAGATTTTTGATAGAATTATTATTTTAGAATATCTTTAGCATTTATTTACTTGATCCACATTAATTACTTCATGCAGAAAGAGAAATCATTCTAACGTTGTACACCACTCTACTCTAAACTAATTCCATATTATTGCACTTATTCTTGAAGATCATAATGATATTACTCAAGAACTATTGATAGAATTAAAACGCCAATTTTTTTTTATATAATCCTCATTCCGTACTAGTCAACAAAACATTTTTAGAGACTATAACATTAGTATTTTTTATAAAAAAATTATTGATCTTCAAAATTCCCTCAAATTGGTCTATGTTGTACGAAAATGGCTTACAAAGTACGGTCGCCTTTTATGAATTTTGATTGTATTAAGATGCAACAAGCAAATTTCGAAATCTCAATATGTTTTGCGGATAATATTTAAATATCAGAAATTGATAGAGCTCGATTTGTCAGAGTAATTTAACAAAAACCGTCGAAATTCTGTATTTTAGTAATTTTTTGACCTTAATAAACGTTTTTTGGATGACCCCATATGCTCAAATTTGATCAGATTGTAAAAATTTTTAAACATTTATATGTCACATTAACACATCTTTTTTTTGTTTGTTAAGTTACAGCATACAATGCTTGTATAAATAATAAAAGCAGGACATTTTCTGTGTCACAGTCCCGCCGCATCCCGTCCCGGGCGAATTACGATCATAGAAATATCGGTGTGTTTTCAATCAAATGCATATGTTAGGTTACAAAAAGTGTAATTTGATTGATTTTATTAAGAAATAATAATTCTATTGTCTGATCTTAACGTTAATGTATGCCATCTACAATTTTCATAGTTTACTATCATTTTAGGATGAAAATCACTTTAATATAAAATTCTGTTTATCATGAAACTACAATTTTCGTAAGGAATGTACTTACTTATACAAAATTTCATAAATAACTTGTTCTTAATAGTTCAATATCTAATCTTCATCTATGATCTGAATAAAATTCACTTAAAAATATTCTTATATATATATATATATATAATTTTTATATTTCTAGTTAATATTATATCTTTTTGTATATAATAATAAATTTCGTTGTGCATATTATTTCTGTAAATTTTAAAAGTGGATAAAATAAAACACATCTTTGAATTAGTTTCAATAATATGCTAAGTATTAATAATTATATAAAACTTCTTATTTTAGAATTCGCCAATTGTATACTTTACGAAATACAGAATAAAATATTTCTAAGTCATAGCTGTATATGTATACATAACATTTGTAAGAGTATAATTTGACTAATTATATTTAGTAATTCGAATTGTAATTTTATGAAGCTAATTAATTTTATCATTTTTATAGAATTTGCTGTCACTCAAAGGCATAAACGAAAATTCAATTTGTTTAAAGATGATATAAATTGAAGTAATTTTTGTAATTGTATACATTTATATTAACTGCTGAAACTGGTATTTTTGTAAAATTTAATATGTAAGCATCTGCTTCAAGCGAGGTAAATGATTTTAACAATGAAAAACGTTATATAATAATATATATTATTAGCTATAATATAGAAATATTTATTATTTACAAATATGTTATTTAGTAGCAATTTCTTATTTTGAATAATGTAAGAAAATAGTGACAATTTGAACATGGATTGTATTGAAAATTTTACTAGATTTTTTATGAGAAATGAATCCCGAGTTTTTAATAACATTTTTACATGAAAAGCCGTTTTTAATAAAAACTGTTTGATGCCAATTAAACATTTTTTGAATAAAAAAGAAGGACTTCAAAATGAACATTTAGCTACGAAATTTAAGTTTCCTTACAAATTTGTTAAAATTGAAGCACTATTTAATGCAAGAATAAAGTTCAGAAAAAATCGAATATCTTCACATTTTTGTATTTCAGATATCAACATAAATTGGTGGATAGTATATAGCTAATTTCTTAAAATAAAGTATTAAAGATTTAGTCAACAATTCAAAAATAAAACTTTTCTATTACTAGACTAAGCTATACCTACACGAAAAATGCATCGCAATCTAATTCATGTTTTAGAAAAATTAATAATTTCTAAATTTTTTTGAAAAACCAAACCAAAATTTACTTGTGAAAATTAAAGAATAAGTATTAAATATCTTACATGTAAGAAAAAGAACAACAAATAATATATGTTATGTCAAAAAAACGGATTCCGAAATCATCATTAACTTCCAACATCTTGGGGTCCCAAAGATCCCAAGCCGGGACGAGGCCGGCTTTAGTGATCTTTGGGATTATCATGATCTATTGATTCCATCTAACTGCTATGAACATCACACTCTTGCCAACCTAAAATAAATAAGAGGACTTTAGCCAAAATGCTATACATTTTGTTCCCATGCGCAGGTGTACACTTTTGTGTCTCGGACCTATCCTCTTTGGCGCACAAAATTATTTTTTTGTTTTTTTGATTTTTTATTTTTGGTTATCTAACATTTTGCAATGCGGGTCTAGAAAAAAATAAACATAGCAAAACAGTGCTATCCCTGATAATCCGGAATCCCCGCGAATAGGTCACAGGGGATCCCATCTCGAAGTTATCCCTTTTCCAACTGTAAATAAATGTTATCCCTGCATTAAAAACAATTGAAATCAATTGCTTATCCCTGCGCAAAATCTTAATAGACATAAATGCCTATTTCAGAAGGAAATAATTGTGAAAAACTAAACTTGCAATTAAAAGTCGCAAAATATTTAGTTCACTATTTCCTTGGTAGTTTCGTCATATCCATCTTTCGTCAATTTAACCATTGATAGTGTTTGCAGATGCTACTAATATTGCCTTAACTATTTTTGGTTTTTCAATCCAACATGCCTAAGCATAAGTTATCCCTGGCTGCATGCTATCCCTGCTTTGCATGTAATATATTTTTCGTCACAATTAATGCAATTTGCTGCATATCACAAATAATAGTTTATTGCCTCCAGAATTTTTATGGCGTTCTGCTAACTGATAGGCAAAGTCCTGCATACGCTGAGCATTTACAGGTTGTGCAATTTGCCTTAATTCCATTGCAAAACTATCTGCAGAATCCATAGTGCCAAATCCTGAAATGAAGCAATAAACTGCCCATACTTTCACCATACTAGGTGGGCCACCGCCCCTATTCATGTTGTCTAAGGAGGAGGTAATACATTTTGTTGCCTCAATGTAAAATATCTCTCTCCTATCCATTGAAACAAAAACTACAACGTAGTTATCCCTTTCGTGAGGTAGTTCAACATCCCTAGGCCTGTAAGGGTGTAAAGTTCTGTTGACTACCGGAACTTGATATTCACTATTTCGAGTCAGGCTAATTTCTTTTAACATATGGTCTATGTACGACTCACAAGGTAGATGTTGCTGCAATAGTTTTTGAATGACTGCCAACGTTTCAGTTTTTGACCCCACAAAGGTAATATCAGACAATGACTGCACTCGGGATATAAGCACAACCAACTGTGGCTTTTCCCAAAGTTCATAGTCTTTGTGTACACTCGAAAGCTGCGTTGCCACTAAAGGCAGAGTATCCCCCATTGCACGATGAATAGTGCTAGCCCCATAATGGGTAACTGGATACTGATGCCGTTTAAATAAAATGCCAGGACTGTTTGAATGTACAATTGGAGTTGTAAGCCACGCTATATTTTTCCGTTTCCAACCTTGTGCTATAAAATCATTGTTGTCAGGGATACTTTTCACCCCAGGTGGAGCAACAAAAGCAAAAAAAGGTGAGTGGTTAGCAACATCACCTGGCAAAGAGTCCACTACGCAAATTTGGTTATGTGAATAACCATGAATTCGATTATTTGTGGTAAATCTTAAACAAGCGCCCTTATATAAGAGCAGAACCTCAGGTTCTTCAGCAAAGTAATTCAGTGTTTTAATCGAAAATGCATTAGCCAAAGACCATTGCAATCCACCAGAAGAAGAGTGTTCATCAACAGCTCTTATTTCAACTTTATCAATGCTGTTATCCCTGCGCACTGCAGCATAATGCTGCTCAATAGCCTGTTGCAAGGCTTTTCTTTTCCCGAATATTTTCACGCTAAGTCTGGGTGCCTGAGACCAGTCATCAACAAAATTGCAGCGTGAGATAACAATTTGCTGATAGAGACTAATTTCAGGTTGAGAGATTTCGGTTTTTCGTCCTAGCTCATTAATGAGCTGTAGATCCTGATCAGCTGCTGCTCTAACTGATCCATTAAACTGAATGACTCTAAACAATGTCAGCATGCTTGTTGACATCCAAATGGATTGACCATTTATAGGACTAAGCTGCTTAGAGTCACCAGTTCCCATTAGCAAAATACCACCAAAAGGTGTGCGGTTATCCCTGACATGTTGCAAGACAAGATCGACTGCTGCTAAATGCTCAGCTGTGAGCAACCCAATCTCCTCGAAAGCAAGCATGTCAATTCGTCTTAACTTGTTCCATGCATCTGGCCGATGCTTCAATCGCTTTATTGTGCGTTCAGCACAAGTCACCACATTTATTTTATAATGCTGCTTACTTAAAATTGGCAATGGCACTAAAAGATGCAAATGAGCACCCCCTAATGCCAAAGACCGCTGCGATGGGAGGCTAGTAATCTGAACATTCAATCCTTGAGATCTTGCATACAAGCAAGCTAGTTTTAAGACATGCGTCTTTCCGCTGCCAGGCAGCCCATTCAAAAGTGGAAGCTTAATAAAAGCTTCGTTTCCATTCAAAAACTGATCTATGGCTGCAATGGCAATGTTCAGTGCATACCTTTGTTCCTCAAAGGAATCCCGTGTTTGATCCCTGGCTCTCTGTATTTGAGGAACCCACTGTACAGGTTGTTCAACTGAGGCATTAACCAAAGCATCATGATCAGGCAATCCAACAATTTGCTCATCATAGAGAGCGTCCACTAGCTTAACTTTCATTTGATGTATCTCTTCCTTTAGTCTAGCCGAAGCTTGACTTTGCACAGTGCGTAGTAGCACAGCCGGTGTTTCATGTACAGTAACATGATCATTCATAACGTTATCCCTTATAGAATCAAATGCCAGTCCCAAAAAGCGGTCAAACATTTTGGTACCTCCTGGCAGGTACATCAATTGTTCAAGTACATAACGTTTAAGTAATGCATGAACATCATCAATAGTAGCGTTATCCCTGATTAATTTGGCTTTGACAAAGCTATGTCTTAATGAAGGTACTGCAAAAAGGTCTAACTCAGTCTCAAAACGGCCCATGCTTAATACCACATGTACTAGGAACTTAAAGGGATTTAGCGGTGTAATGTTTGAGTATACTGGTATAGGAATAGCCGTTGGATACTCGCAATTAGGATAAACAAACCGTGCCCATAGTTCCCCATGCCTATTATGTATTGCTGCGGGCAAATAATCATCATTTAGTAGACCAGATTGCAGTATATCTAATGCTTGCGGTGTGTGAGAAAAATCTACACACTCCATAAACTTTGCCAAAGCACTGGGGCGAATTTGTATGACGCGCCCACACCCGTCAATCCACGCGCATTTCAGAATATCCCTGTCTAGATACTTTTCATGCACAGAAAGACCTTGCCCCGTACGGAATTTTGACATGTTCCCCAAAGCAAACCAGCACAGATAATCAGCAAGATTATCAATGAACAATAATTCCGGAGGTCTAACTGAGAAAAGCGTCACGTTATCCATTTTCACCCTGCTGGCTAGGTGATCCTTTATAATCAAAACTTGGTTGTCGGTAAATTGTCTATGTTGTGGCAAAGCCAGAACATCCCGACGGGCCCGGACGGGCTCAATAAGACCTTGGACAGTAAGAATGTGAGCTGACGAATCAAACTGCACACTTTTCTGTCTCATTTCAATTGTTTCTGTTGAGATTCTAATAAATTGGACACCTGGGTGGACTATTTCTAATCCCAAGGACATCCAATACATCTTTGTGATGGGCAACAAAGATGCCATTTCCCGAGATGGATCGCGTTCCATTTTTTCATTCAATTCCTTTTGAGCATTCATTCGAGCCCCTGTAATTTTAGTGTTGTGCAATCCATCAGCCTCCACTTCCAATTTATCTTGGTTATCCCCGCTCTTAATATGAACTAAAGCTTGTTCATCAAAGCCAGCGACATATTTTGCAATATATCGTGACTCAAGCCACACATCTGTCAACTGTAGGTTTTGGCTGGACAGAGTTGCAACAAACAACCGTGCATTACATGGACTCCAGTTTTCCCTTGGCTGAGCTGGATAATGCCATTTTGCAGGCAAAATCTCTTTATTCAAATTTCCTTTTTCGTCAGTAAGCCCAATGGCTTTCAGTACTGCAATTGCGTCTGCAGTGTGGTTAACATTTATTTCTTCCACATAATAATCAGATGACGGCATGTGTCTGGGCACTCTACACACTTTTTCCCCATTCACTGTCCGTTTATGACAACGATAGCCGGAATTCTCACAACTATGTTGTTGAATGATTGCTGCTTTTTCATATGCGTCAAGAAATTGGTCATTACTGGTAATAAGACCTTCGTCTACCCATGCATTAAAATGTTCTAAACAGAACATGTCCCGTTGTGAGCAGGAAACGCGGTTTTGAGCAACCTGACTATGTGTACTATCCTTTGTGACGATGATAGCATGAATATGTGGCAAGTTACCTACACTGGTCTGCCACTCAAACCTGTACCATAAATGCACAATTTCGCCTAAAGGTTTTTCAATGCTATCCCGGATGTATTCCATGTGATAAACGGCAGCCCTTTCCCAAGACCTCGTTAACTGAGGCATGATCGATTGCCTAAGGGACCTCTGCACGTCTGGAAATGCATATGCCTCTTCAATGAGAGTTTGGCATTGATTATAAATGGGGGCGACCCCGTAGTGCTCACTCTGGTTACAGGTATGAGTGTAAAAATATGTTACGTTGTTCCTGGCAATTAATGCCGCCACTTCATTCACCCTATCTCTACTATCAGCGCCATTGAAAGGATTTGACACCCCCGATTCGCTTTTATATAAATGCTCAAAACTTTGATTCCGAGCTGACGTGGAACAAGTGTATCTCAATCCTATGTTTGACAAAATGTCAAAACCAAATGCAATGTAGTTGGGATCAGTCCCAGTTAATGTTGTATGATCCATTAATCTAGCACGTACATGATCATTTAGACTGCATATTCCATATTGCTTATTAGATTTAGTCCCGCCCCATAAAGGTTGTGGTATTGCCCCAACATAAGAACCATCCGGGTTTTGTTTCCAGCAAATACTAGGGAAGAGTCCAGCTTCAGGATACAACAAAGGTATCGCGCTTCCCTTTGCAACTATATTTTGTAAGAATCTCTCACTAGTTGCATTAACATTTACCCGTTGGCCTGACCTCTGCAATAAACCACATTGCCTATTTAGCAGTATGTGACCATGTTGTACGTGTGTCGACAATGGTTCAAAATTAGTTTCCGGTTCTGCTGTGTTAGTTTCTAAGAAATCATTGCCTAAAGTAGCTATAGGCTCATTCACACCATATAAGCCAGGATTGGTTGCATAATCCAAATCCTCATTATCACTGAAAGGTATAAATCCTTCAAAGTTATCCCTGTGATCGTCAACAATTTCAGAATCAGATTCTGAATCAGAAGGTGGTGGACTGGGTTCCACTTCAACAAAGACCCGTCCCAGAGGTCTAACAGAAAGGTAGGTATTTGTGTTATCCCTGGTGGCTTCCCCATGTCGCCGACATAATGCTGATGAGCATGGTTCTACAGCTGGGCATCTCCACTTACTAACTAAATTGCAAAGACGGTCATTTTGCAAAGCTGTACATTTATACTTTGTGCGAGAGTTATCCCTGGTTAGCGGAAACCCATGCTCTTCACACACAGCTCTAATCTCATTACCCATTTGCTGTAAGAAAGACTGTCGCAATGCATCAACATTATAATCTGGACAGTAAAAATATACTGCCAAATGCCACTTTTTAATGCCATCACTAAAGTGCTCTACCTTTTCTGTAGATCCTGGAACAGAATCTATAAACCACTTGCATAATTGTCCGCCATTGCGCATGGCTGACTTCCCAGACCACTTTTCATAATCATTCAAGTTCAGTTCACTGTGACACAAGTGCCGCAGCTCAAAGTTGCCACATTTTTCGTCATTTCGTATTATTTCTGGTGGGAAATCTAGCGCAGACCTCCGCCGACCAGTATTGTAAATAAATACGATGTTATCCCTGGTTTCTGACACAAAGTCAATCAAATCTTGCATATTGACTGCGAAATATGACTGTACACAAGGTAGTGACGCAAAGAGGCTTGCTACTTGAGCTTGAATTGTACCACCTATTGCTGCTTCCCTGAGAGCAGTTTGCATTTCATTTCTAGATAGGAAATGCTTGTAAGGATGATTTCTAGGTGCTCGTACATTGTTGCCTAATAATTTAGTTATATAGCGTAGTAGTTTCCCTTGCCAATTAGGAGTTTCAGTCACTACATTATGTAATTTTTGCCATATGTTGCCAAAAAATGCAGCAATATTACAAGTAATCCACAGCAGGCGAAAATCGCCATTAAAAACATTCAGATCTAAATGGACTTTATGTCCATACCCGTCGCTTATTTGAAGTGTGCAAAGCACTGTTGGCCATAAAGGCTCCGATATCAAATTATCCCTGATCGCATGATCTAAATTTGATTCACTGTTATCCCTGATCGCATGATCTACAGTGTTATCCCTGCTTTCTAAGTGCTGAGAACGTCGCATTTCTACAGCATCATTTAATGAAATATATGTCCCTGATGCGGCTGCTGCTGCAGCTTTCTCAGATCCAACCGGACATTTCAAAGACACACGGTGTCTTGCCATTTCCATGAAAAATCCTAATCTGTAGTCACTATTAATTCGATTGCGAAAATATGCACGAACATCTGGTCTATGATTTAAAATCAAGGCCTCCGCCCGTTCATATCGAAAACTTTCATCGTCACCTTCGCCCCAGTATTCAGAATTTGTAGAAATTGCGAAACTAGACATTCCAGAATAACCGCCTTCTTCCCGCAACATTTGATAAGTGTGGGACGTAGTCCCGGACCGTGTGTTTTTATAAACTCTGGGGATCAATCGTGCTTGGGCTAATCTATCAGAATGCTGTAGAGGCAAATTTCCCAAAACGGGATTTGGTGGTAAGTGTACCATGCCTTGCATTCGCCCACCATCGCAATTTCTGCACGTTAATAGACAAAGACCCCTTTCTTGTACAATTGCTACACACGGCCCTATTCGCCATTTATTTAAAAATTGTTGCTCCTTCAAGAAATCAGGACGGATTCCGACAAGCCTATTTTCGAATTTCCCAAAATCTGGGATCCCATTGCATAAGTTTTTCAAAAGTACTATAAAAGGCACAGAGCCACATTTTTCGACAAATTCGTTGCACCCATAGGGGCAACGTACAGAACATACAGGATGTTCATTCAGCCATTTTCGCAAATTCACTAATTTGCCTGCAGATATAACTGCTTTTCCGTCAATTATGACTTGCGTCATATCAATAAAATAAGCATTGGGCATTGTTTCGTCATAGTTTTTGAATTCTATATGAAATTTAGATTTCATTAGAATCCAAGATTTCCGTAATGTTAAGGGCAAGCAAGCCCAAAACTCCCTTGTGTTGTTTGTACCATTTACTAAAATATAGCAAATGTATGAGGGCCATGCACTAACCCATTCTCCTTTATCACCACGACTAATGTAAGTTGTGCATTCAGTGCAAAGCAAAGCACTTTCTAAATTGTATCTATTCCTGTTGTTAATGAAAACAAGGTTAGAGAACTTTCTCTGTATCATGTTGCATAGATCAACTTCAGTTAAGTCTAATGGATATTCATCCGTTGGAACCCTTAGGCAGTTTTCACAATGTGAAAAAACTATTTCGGATGTGCTAGGCACATCTTCAATAAATGCCGTATTTAAATCATCAATCATTTCGTCATTAGATCCCGTAGGACAATCCAACATATTTGATCTGCAAGGCTGATCAGTACCTGTAAGCCCCGAAGGACAATCCAACTCGCTATTTGATCTGCAAAGCTGATCAGTACCTGTATTTCTTAATCCCGAAGGACAATCCAACTCTCTATTTGATCTGCAAGGCTGATCAGTAACCACTTCGCGTTTTGAACTGTTGGGCAGCAGTTCAAGTTTCCGACATTTAGAGCAAGGCTCTCCAGCAGACTTTACAAAGCTACTACACTTTGGGCACTTAGCAGTGCTAGATTTGCGTTTAGCTTTTTTGGGCATGCTGTTCTGGGCACTCGATGAGGCGATTGACTGAAATTTTAGAGGCCTTATATACTAGTTATTCAAAGGCGCGGCCGCCATCAAATCACGCGGCGTTAATCAGTGGCCCGTACTTCAAAGCGATGTTTGCGGTTAAGAAGTCCTACCCACGGTGAAACGACTGGTAATTAATTAATTAGCACCGCAATCACCGGCGCCAGCAACAAAGAACAATAGTGATTACCGCCTGGGCATCATTTAGCTGATAATCACAGAATTTCAATACTTGCATTAATTGTTTGTAGTATATTATATTTTTATGTTTAGTCAGAACAATACTGAAATTTCAAGATATACTATGATGAATTATTGATGTTTATGAAATTTATTTCTATTTAATAAAAATATTCTATATATATATATATATATATTGTATATGTTTGGACCTCTCTATGTATATATAATTGATTGCATTTGAGCTAACATCACTGACAATTGATTAAATTCTACGAAAAGTGATCGAAATTATTAGATTTAAAATTTTTTTCTCGGCCTGTACTTGTCAAATATTAACATCCTATATATCATTCGGAAGCCCTATTTCTGATGCATCTAACTATGAAAACAGATTGAAAATACGTTTAAAACTCATTGAGCTATTAACGCCTAAATTTGGTAAGTGCTTAATTTTTTTAGCCATCTGCATAAAAGTTGTTGATCTACTAACTATGAAACTTTAAGGTATATCGACTTGAAAATTTGTACACAACATCTATTTCTGATGCGATTCAAGATTATATTAAAATTAGAATTTTTCACAACATAGATTTTGCACAATATTGCATAATTGCATAAAAATTGGTCAAAAACGGCCAAAAAACAGCATAGAACCCAAGATTTCCTTAATGTTAAGGGCAAGCAAGCCCAAAACTGCCTTGCGTTACAACAGCCATTTACTAAAATATAGCAAATGTATGAGGGCCATGCACTAACCCACTGTTCTTTATTCCTTTGGCTGAGATAATCTTTGCAATCACTGCAAAGTAAAGCACTTTCAGAATAGAATCGATTTTGTCTAACAAAAAATTTAAGGTTAGAGAATTTTCTCTGAACCATATCTGAGAGACTCACGATTCATTCAAATCCAACGGATATGCATCCGTGGATACCCGATAGCAATTTTCACAATGTGAGAAATATATTTCTGATGTGCCAGACACATCTTCAATAAATGCCGTATTTAGATCATCAATCATTTCGTCATTAGATCCCGTAGGATAATCCAACATATTTGATCTGCAAGGCTGATCAGTAATATTTTCGTCATTTAATCCCGTAGGACAATCCAACATTCAAGAAATTCTAACACGCAGAGGCTGAGATCCTTGCTAGGACCCCTTTTAACGCTGACCGGTTAAAAAGCAATAAAAAAAGTTCGGCTGAAGGCTGATCAGTAACCACTTCGAGTCTTGAACTGTTGGGCAGCAGTTCAAATTTCCGACATTTAGAGCAAGGCTCTTCAGCAGACTTTAGAAAGCCACCACATGTTGGGCACTTAGCAGTGCTAGATTTGCGTTTAGCTTTCTTAGGCATGCTGTTCTGGGCACTCGATGAGGCGATTAACTAAAATTTTAGGGGCCTTATATACTAGTTATTCAAAGGCGCGGCCGCCATCAAAGCATTAATCAGTGGCCCGTACTTCAAAGCGAAGTTTTGCGGTTAAGGCTTCCTACCCACGGTGAAATGACTGGAATTTAGTTTTTGATTGCCTTTCTTCAGCTGACGCCCCCTCCGGGGATCTCAAAGGAAGAAAGGCTGCTGTTTGTAATCCAATATATTATAATACGATATATATATATATATATAATGTATATTTTTATGTTTAGTCAAGAACAATAAATAAAATACAAATGAAATTAAAAACTTAAAATCATTTGTAACTACTACTATAGAAGTGTACTATTAAAAATTCGGACCTCTCTGTATATATAATTGCTTTAAGTTGAGCTTACAGATCTGCTATTTGCTTAAATTCCACGAAAAGCGATCGTAATTTTTAGATTTAAAATTTTTTTCTCGGCCTGTATATGTCAAATATTAACATCCTATATATCATTCGAAAGCCCTATTTCTGATGCATCTAACTATGAAAACAGAATGTAAATATGTTTAAAACTCATTGAGCTATTAGCGCCTAAATTTGGTCAGTGCGTGATTTTTTAGCCATCTGTGTAAAAATTGTTGATCTAATAACTCCGGAACTTTAAGGTATATCGACTTGAAAATTTGTACACAACATCTATTTCTGATGCGATTCAAGAATATATTAAAATTAGAATTTTTCGCAACATAGATTTTGCACAATATTGGTTAAATGCATAAAAATTGGTCAAAAATGGCCAAAAAACAGCAAAGTAGGCAAAATGGGAAATTTTGGTATGGGAGTTCGAGTCCATGGATTTTGGATGTTGATAGCTCATTCGAACGAGCAAGACTAGAGGAAGATTTCATCTAAAGGTCAAAAAGCCCAAAACGCAAGATCGAATGGGCTAGAGCCAAAAAACGCAAAAAATTTGCAAAATTTTGTCGAGTTGGCCTACTTTGGCCGGCTATAGCTCGGTCAGTTTTTATCCAATCTTAAATATTTTTACATGAGTATATTGACCATCGATCGAACTTTATTATGCATATAATATATCCCGCACTTTCAAAAATTTTTGGGGTGGCCGTGAGCAAAAACCCGAAAATCAGAAAAAACTCAAAAGTAGACCGATTTTGGGGGGGTAGGGGGTACCCTCAAAGTGAATAGCGTTCTTAGCAATTTTGGCTCCAGGGCTGATATCGATCGAAGTTACTCTGTGCAAAATTTCAGAAAAATCTGACACGATTTGGCTGAGATCTCTCGTAGCACCCCTTTTAACGCTGACCGGTTAAACAGCAACAAAAATAGTTCGGCTGAAGCCTCACACAACCTCTAACAGGCAAACGCCACCCACCCAGTTGAAGTCTGAGGTCGGTGTATGAGTAGTACATAGTAGTTGAATTTTATAGTTCAAAGTTTTTAAGTATATAATAAACTAAAATAATTCCAATTCAATTGAAAAACGTAAGTGAAAACCTTCAGAAATCCTGAAGATCCTTAGGATTCTTGATGATTCTGAAGTTGAATAAGGTTGAAACAATGTCAATATGTCATAAAAACATCATATTATTAATTGGATTTAAGTTAGAAAGTGAATTTTAATAGTGGTACAACATCACAATGATGTTGAGGTTCTTGGGATAGTATCGTGGAGACTGAGTGAAATTTCGTTTTCGATTGCCTTTCTTCACTTGATCCACCCCTCCGGGGGTCTCAAAGGAAGAAAGGCTGCTGTTTCTAATGTTTAAACAAATTGCCCCACTAGATATATATATATATATAATGCATATATTGAGGATATCTCAAGAACCCTTGTCCAAATGAAGTTAAAAATTTGATATCATGTGTAACTACTACTATAGAAGTGCACTATTAAGAATTCGGACCTCTCTGTATATATAATTGCTTTCAATTGAGCTTACATCTCTGACATTTGCTGAAATTCTACGAAAAGCGATCGTAATTTTTAGATTTAAAATTTTTTTCTCGGCCTGTATTTGTCAAATATTAACATCCTATATATCATTCGGAAGCCCTATTTCTGATGCATCTAACTATGAAAACAGAATCTAAATATGTTGAAAACTCATTGAGCTATTACCGCCTAAAGTTAGTCAGTGCGTGATTTTTTAGCCATCTGTTTAAAAATTGTTCATCTAATAACTCCGGAACTTTAAGGTATATCGACTTGAAAATTTGTACACAACATCTATTTCTGATGCGATTCAAGAATATATTAAAATTAGAATTTTTCGCAACATAGATTTTGCACAATATTGGTTAAATGCATAAAAATTGGTCAAAAACGGCCAAAAAACAGCAAAGTAGGCAAAATGGGAAATTTTGGTATGGGAGTTCGAGTCCATGGATTTTGGATGTTGATAGCTCATTCGAACGAGCAAGACTAGAGGAAGATTTCATCTGAAGGTCAAAAAGCCCAAAACGCAAGATCGAATGGGCTAGAGCCAAAAAACGCAAAAAATTTGCAAAATTTTGTTGAGTTGGCCTACTTTGGCCGGCTATAGCTCGGTCAGTTTTTATCCAATCTTAAATATTTTTACATGATGAAGCGCGCCCACCCAGACTGCACGCCCTTGCGTGTACCCTTCCTTCTTTGTATTTATTTTGTTGTCTTGTCCGTCAAAGCAAAAACCCGAAAATCAGCAAAAAATCGAAAGTAGACCGATTTTGGGGGGGTAGGGGGTACCCTCAAAGTGAATAGCGTACTTAGCAATTTTGGCTCCAATGCTGATATCGATCGAAGTTACTCTGTGCAAAATTTCAGAAAATTCTAACAGCGATTTGCGCTCAAACTTTATCAGCACCCCTTTTACAGCTGAACGGTTAAACAGCAATAAAAATAGTTCGGCTGAAGCCTCACACAACCTTTAACAGGCAAACGCCACCCACCCAGTTGAAGTCTGAGGTCAGTGTATGAGTGATATATAGTAAAAAGTTTTATATAAAGTTGGTTTTAATTTTTTGATATATGTGACCTTTTTTCATCTGATTCCTCCCATGATTGGGAGGTATCAGAAGAAAAAAGCTTGAATGTTTACATTTTCTTTTGAAAGTAAGCAACTTTGAATATTTTATCTTATCTCCCTGCTAAAGCCGAATTTCATACCTATTCACATATATTTTATTTTGGAAAACGAATTATATATTAGGCACAAGCAGCATAAATACTCTACTAGCATCCTATCTATGCAGCTAAATGATCAAATGAAAATGACGCGTGATTGTAATATTTCGTTTTAATTCTTCTGCTATACTGTGCTATTAGATATTTATAAAACATATTTAATGCATGTAGTGATCAGTAATATGTTAGTTAGTATATTAATGAATAAATTTATAATAAATAATAACACTTAGGTAAAAATAATTGTTACAAATATATATTTTATTTTTGTTAGTTTTGTGAAAGTGCGAAATTTGTTGGTTTATTGCTTGTTTTGAAAAATGTAACTATCGCGCACTAATAGTTAATATAGATTTAGAAAGAGGAGATCATTAGCCATCGAATGCAAAAAAAATTATTAAAAACCGTAAAGAATTGAAAGAGAAATTCCATGTTAAACATTTGCAAAACTTTCGCAAAATTCATTTTAAAAGCTTACCCGCACTTCTAGCAGCGCCTATGTGCATATTTACGATTTTTTCTGAATTGTCGCGTGATATACGATAATACAATCAGCTATTAGCGCTTAAAGTTCGTCAGTGCGTGATTTTTTAGCCATCTGTCTAAAAATTGTTCATCTAATAACTCCGAAACTTTAAGGTATATCGACTTGAAAATTTGTACACAACATCTATTTCTGAAGCGATTCAAGAATATATTAAAATTTGTATATTTGCGTCAATATATTTCATATTGGTTAATTGCATGAAAATTGTTCAAAACCTTAAATACTTTTAAGTAGGCATAATGAATTTTGTATAAAAAACAGCAAAGTAGGCAAAATGGGAAAAGTTTTGAAAAAGTTTGAAAACTTTAAATTTGTTATTGTAGATTGAGGTCTTCCGAAGGTGTTGTCATTGGTTTAGACTTCAAAGCTGCCATAGCCATTGCCAAAAAACGCAAAAAATTTGCAAAATTTTGTCGAGTTGGCCTACTTTGGCCGGCTATATTGGGCTTTCCAAAAGCCTTTTTTCAATTCTGACTTTATATTCTTTTAGAACTTACAAATCTAAGGTCGCTAGTAAAAAGAAAATTGAAAATCGACCCATTCTAGCCAGAGATTTTGAAAGCGAATTTTTTCACATTCAAGTGATGACGTAATGGCTTCAAACTGACCCAATTGGAGGGGCCAGTAGACCCCCTCAAAGTGAATAGCGTCCTTAGCAAATTTAATAGGTTTCCTAAAAAGGGTCAAAGTATGCATGTGCAAAAAATAAAAAAAATTCAACACCTTTTGCAAAAACTGGACCAGAACCCCCCCTAGTTGTGACAACCGTTAAACAGCAATAAAAATAGTTCGGCTGAAGCCTCACATCACTCTAACAGGCAAACGCCACCCACCCAGTTGAACTCCGCTGGGTGTATTTGTGTTAGTACCTACGGTGTGTGTATGTATATGTATGTGAGTATATGGGTAAGTTGAATTAATATTTCAAAGATATTTCGTTTTCTTATTTACGTTCTGAAAAATTAGTACTTAGTAAACTATTATATTCAAAAATTAGTTATGAAAATTTTAGTATAAACTTCAGGAACATTGGGGATTTTAAACATGTAAGGAATTATGAAGTTGGAAAAGGTTGAAATATGATCTGCATGTCATAGAAACATTATTTTTATGAATGGAGATAGTTTTGAAAGTGAACATCCATTGTGTTCTAACATCACAATGATGATGAAGATCTTGGGATAGATTTTTGATAGAATTATTATTTTAGAATCTCTTTAGCATTTATTTACTTGATCCACATTAATTACTTCATGCAGAAAGAGAAATCATTCTAACGTTTTACACCACTCTACTCTAAACTAATTCCATATTATTGCACTTATTCTTGAAGATCATAATGATATTACTCAAGAACTATTGATAGAATTAAAACAACAATTTTTTTTTATATAATACTCATTCCGTACTAGTCAAAAAAGCATTGTTAGAGACTATAACATTAGTATTTTTTATAAAAAAAATTATTGATCTTCAAAATTCCCTCAAATTGGTCTATGTTATACGAAAATGGCTTACAAAGTACGGTCGCCTTTTATGAATTTTGATTGTATTAAGATGCAACAAGCAAATTTCGAAATCTCAATATGTTTTGCGGATAATATTTAAATATCAGAAATTGATAGAGCTCGATTTGTCAGAGTAATTTAACAAAAACCGTCGAAATTCTGTATTTTAGTAATTTTTTGACCTTAATAAACGTTTTTTGGATGACCCCATATGCTCAAATTTGATCAGATTGTAAAAATTTTTAAACATTTATATGTCACATTAACACATCTTTTTTTTGTTTGTTAAGTTACAGCATACAATGCTTGTATAAATAATAAAAGCAGGACATTTTCTGTGTCACAGTCCTGCCGCATCCCGTCCCGGGCGAATTACGATCATAGAAATATCGGTCTGTTTTCAATCAAATGCATATGTTAGGTTACAAAAAGTGTAATTTGATTGATTTTATTAAGAAATAATAATTCTATTGTCTGATCTTAACGTTAATGTATGCCATCTACAATTTTCATAGTTTACTATCATTTTAGGATGAAAATCATTTTAATATAAAATTCTGTTTATCATGAAACTACAATTTTCGTAAGGAATGTACTTACTTATACAAAATTTCATAAATAACTGTTCTTAATAGTTCAATATCTAATCTTTATCTATGATCTGAATAAAATTCACTGAAAAATATTCTTATATATATATATATATATAATTTTTTTATTTCTAGTTTATATTATATCTTTTTGTATATAATAATAAATTTCGTGTGCATATTATTTCTGTAAATTTTAAATGTGGATAAAATAAAACACATCTTTGAATTAATTTCAATATTATGCTAAGTATTAATAATTATATAAAACTTCTTATTTTAGAATTCGTCAATTGTATACTTTACGAAATACAGAATAAAATATTTCTAAGTCATAGCTGTATATGTATACATAACATTTGTAAGAGTATAATTTGACTAATTATATTTAGTAATTCGAATTGTAATTTTATGAAGCTAATTAATTTTATCATTTTTATAGAATTTGCTGTCAGTCAAAGGCATAAACGAAATTTCAATTTGTTTACTGTGAAACCTGTTCGCAGTTGCATAAAGATGATATAAATTGAAGTAATTTTTGTAATTGTATACATTTATATTAACTGCTGAAACTGGTATTTTTGTAAAATTTAATATGTAAGCATCTGCTTCAAGCGAGGTAAATGATTTTAACAATGAAAAACGTTATATAATAATATATATTATTAGCTATAATATAGAAATATTTATTATTTACAAATATGTTATTTAGTAGCAAAGTTCTTATTCTGAATAAAGTAAGAAAATAGTCTCAATTTGAAAGTGGATTGTAGTGAAAATTTTACTAAATTTTTAACGAGAAATGAATGCTGAGTTTTTAATAACATTTTTACATGAAAATCCGTTTTTAATAAAAACTGTTTGATGCCAATTAAACATTTTTTGAATAAAAAAGAAGGATTTCAAAATGAACAATTAGCTATGAAATTTAAGTTTCCTTACAAATTTGTTAAAATTGAAGCACTATTTAATGCAAGAAAAAAGTTCAGGAAAAATCGAATATCTTCACATTTTTGTATTTCAGATATCAACATAAATTGGTGGATAGTATATAGCTAATTTCTTAAAATAAAGTATTAAAGATTTAGTCAACAATTCAAAAATAAAACTTTTCTATTACTAGACTAAGCTATACCTACACGAAAAATGCATCGCAATCTAATTCATGTTTTAGAAAAATTAATAATTTCTAAATTTTTTTGAAAAACCAAACCAAAATTTACTTGTGAAAATTAAAGAATAAGTATTAAATATCTTACATGTAAGAAAAAGAACAACAAATAATATATGTTATGTCAAAAAAACGGATTCCGAAATCATCATTAACTTCCAACATCTTGGGGTCCCAAAGATCCCAGGCCGGGACGAGGCCGGCTTTAGTGATCTTTGGGATTATCATCATGATCTATTGATTCCATCTAACTGCTATGAACATCACACTCTTGCCAACCTAAAATAAATAAGAGGACTTTAGCCAAAATGCTATACATTTTGTTCCCATGCGCAGGTGTACACTTTTGTGTCTCGGACCTATCCTCTTTGGCGCACAAAATTATTTTTTTGTTTTTTTGATTTTTTATTTTTGGTTATCTAACATTTTGCAATGCGGGTCTAGAAAAAAATAAACATAGCAAAACAGTGCTATCCCTGATAATCCGGAATCCCCGCGAATAGGTCACAGGGGATCCCATCTCGAAGTTATCCCTTTTCCAACTGTAAATAAATGTTATCCCTGCATTAAAAACAATTGAAATCAATTGCTTATCCCTGCGCAAAATCTTAATAGACATAAATGCCTATTTCAGAAGGAAATAATTGTGAAAAACTAAACTTGCAATTAAAAGTCGCAAAATATTTAGTTCACTATTTCCTTGGTAGTTTCGTCATATCCATCTTTCGTCAATTTAACCATTGATAGTGTTTGCAGATGCTACTAATATTGCCTTAACTATTTTTGGTTTTTCAATCCAACATGCCTAAGCATAAGTTATCCCTGGCTGCATGCTATCCCTGCTTTGCATGTAATATATTTTTCGTCACAATTAATGCAGTTTGCTGCATATCACAAATAATAGTTTATTGCCTCCAGAATTTTTATGGCGTTCTGCTAACTGATAGGCAAAGTCCTGCATACGCTGAGCATTTACAGGTTGTGCAATTTGCCTTAATTCCATTGCAAAACTATCTGCAGAATCCATAGTGCCAAATCCTGAAATGAAGCAATAAACTGCCCATACTTTCACTGTACTAGGTGGGCCACCGCCCCTATTCATGTTGTCTAAGGAGGAGGTAATACATTTTGTTGCCTCAATGTAAAATATCTCTCTCCTGTCCATCGATACAAAAACTACAACGTAGTTATCCCTGTCGTGAGGTAGTTCAACATCCCTAGGCCTGTAAGGGTGTAAAGTTCTGTTGACTACCGGAACTTGATATTCACTATTTCGAGTCAGGCTAATTTCTTTTAACATATGGTCTATGTACGACTCACAAGGTAGATGTTGCTGCAATAGTTTTTGAATGACTGCCAACGTTTCAGTTTTTGACCCCACAAAGGTAATATCAGACAATGAGCGTACCCGTGACATAAGCACCACTAGCTGAGGCTTTTCCCATAGCTCGTAATCCTTTTGTACACTCGAAAGCTGCGTTGCCACTAAAGGCAGAGTATCCCCCATTGCACGATGAATAGTGCTAGCCCCATAATGGGTAACTGGATACTGATGCCGTTTAAATAAAATGCCAGGACTGTTTGAATGTACAATTGGAGTTGTAAGCCACGCTATATTTTTCAGTTTCCAACCTTGTGCAGCAAAGTCATTTCTACCTGGGATTTGTTTAATTCCCGGTGGAGCAACAAAAGCTGTAAAAGATGTATGATTGCGAACATCACCTGGCAAAGAGTCCACTACGCAAATTTGGTTATGTGAATAACCATGCGTTTTATTGTTTGTGGTAAACCGCAAACATGCGCCCTTATACAAGAGCAAAACCTCTGGTTCTTCAGCATGATAATTTAATGACTGCACAGTTCTTGTATTGGCAGCAGACCATTGTAATCCACCATTACTAGAGTGCTCATCAACAGCTCTTATTTCAACTTTATCAATGCTGTTATCCCTGCGCACTGCAGCATAATGCTGCTCAATAGCCTGTTGCAAGGCTTTTCTTTTCCCGAATATTTTCACGCTAAGTCTGGGTGCCTGAGACCAGTCATCAACAAAATTGCAGCGTGAGTTAACAATTTGCTGATAGAGACTAATTTCAGGTTGAGAGATTTCGGTTTTTCGTCCTAGCTCATTGATGAGCTGTAGATCTTGATCAGCTGCTGCTCTAACTGATCCATTAAACTGAATGACTCTAAACAATGTCAGCATGCTTGTTGACATCCAAATGGATTGACCATTTATAGGACTAAGCTGCTTAGAGTCCCCACTTGCCATAAGTAAAATTCCACCAAAAGGTGTGCGGTTATCCCTGACATGTTGCAAGACAAGATCGACTGCTGCTAAATGCTCAGCTGTGAGCAACCCAATCTCCTCGAAAGCAAGCATGTCAATTCGTCTTAACTTGTTCCATGCATCTGGCCGATGCTTCAATCGCTTTATTGTGCGTTCAGCACAAGTCACCACATTAACTTTTTAATGCTGTTTACTTAAAATTGGCAATGGCACTAAAAGATGCAAATGAGCACCCCCTAATGCCAAAGACCGCTGCGATGGGAGGCTACTAATCTGTACATTTAATCCTTGAGATCTTGCATACAAGCAAGCTAGTTTTAAGACATGCGTCTTTCCGCTGCCAGGCAGCCCATTCAAAAGTGGAAGCTTAATAAAAGCTTCGTTTCCATTCAAAAACTGATCTATGGCTGCAATGGCAATGTTCAGTGCATACCTTTGTTCCTCAAAGGAATCCCGTGTTTGATCCCTGGCTCTCTGTATTTGAGGAACCCACTGTACAGGTTGTTCAACTGAGGCATTAACCAAAGCATCATGATCAGGCAATCCAACAATTTGCTCATCATAGAGAGCGTCCACTAGCTTAACTTTCATTTGATGTATCTCTTCCTTTAGTCTAGCCGAAGCTTGACTTTGTACAGTGCGTAAAAGCACTGCCGGCGTTTCATGTACAAGTACATGATCATTCATAACGTTATCCCTTATAGAATCAAATGCCAGTCCCAAAAAGCGGTCAAACATTTTGGTACCTCCTGGCAGGTACATCAATTGTTCAAGTACATAACGTTTAAGTAATGCATGAACATCATCAATAGTAGCGTTATCCCTGATTAATTTGGCTTTGACAAAGCTATGTCTTAATGATGGTACTGCAAAAAGGTCTAACTCAGTCTCAAAACGGCCCATGCTTAATACCACATGTACTAGGAACTTAAAGGGATTTAGCGGTGTAATGTTTGAGTATACTGGTATAGGAATAGCCGTTGGATACTCGCAATTAGGATAAACAAACCGTGCCCATAGTTCCCCATGCCTATTATGTATTGCTGCGGGCAAATAATCATCATTTAGTAGACCAGATTGCAGTATATCTAATGCTTGCGGTGTGTGAGAAAAATCTACACACTCTATAAACTTTGCCAAAGCACTGGGGCGAATTTGTATGACGCGCCCACACCCGTCAATCCACGCGCATTTCAGAATATCCCTGTCTAGATACTTTTCATGCACAGAAAGACCTTGCCCCGTACGGAATTTTGACATGTTCCCCAAAGCAAACCAGCACAGATAATCAGCAAGATTATCAATGAACAATAATTCCGGAGGTCTAACTGAGAAAAGTGTCACGTTATCCATTTTCACCCTGCTGGCTAGGTGATCCTTTATAATCAAAACTTGGTTGTCGGTAAATTGTCTATGTTGTGGCAAAGCCAGAACATCCCGACGGGCCCGGACGGGCTCAATAAGACCTTGGACAGTAAGAATGTGAGCTGACGAATCAAACTGCACACTTTTCTGTCTCATTTCAATTGTTTCTGTTGAGATTTTAATAAATTGGACGCCTGGGTGGACTATTTCTAATCCCAAGGACATCCAATACATCTTTGTGATGGGCAACAAAGATGCCATTTCCCGAGATGGATCGCGTTCCATCTTTTCATTCAATTCCTTTTGAGCATTCATTCGAGCCCCTGTAATTTTAGTGTTGTGCAATCCATCAGCCTCCACTTCCAATTTATCTTGGTTATCCCCGCTCTTAATATGAACTAAAGCTTGTTCATCAAAGCCAGCGACATATTTTGCAATATATCGTGACTCAAGCCACACATCTGTCAACTGTAGGTTTTGGCTGGACAGAGTTGCAACAAACAACCGTGCATTACATGGACTCCAGTTTTCCCTTGGCTGAGCTGGATAATGCCATTTTGCAGGCAAAATCTCTTTATTCAAATTTCCTTTTTCGTCAGTAAGCCCAATGGCTTTCAGTACTGCAATTGCGTCTGCAGTGTGGTTAACATTTATTTCTTCCACATAATAATCAGATGACGGCATGTGTCTGGGCACTCTACACACTTTTTCCCCATTCACTGTCCGTTTATGACAACGATAGCCGGAATTTTCACAACTATGTTGTTGAATGATTGCTGCTTTTTCATATGCGTCAAGAAATTGGTCATTACTGGTAATAAGACCTTCGTCTACCCATGCATTAAAATGTTCTAAACAGAACATGTCCCGTTGTGAGCAGGAAACGCGGTTTTGAGCAACCTGACTATGTGTACTATCCTTTGTGACGATGATAGCATGAATATGTGGCAAGTTACCTACACTGGTCTGCCACTCAAACCTGTACCATAAATGCACAATTTCGCCTAAAGGTTTTTCAATGCTATCCCGGATGTATTCCATGTGATAAACGGCAGCCCTTTCCCAAGACCTCGTTAACTGAGGCATGATCGATTGCCTAAGGGACCTCTGCACGTCTGGAAATGCATATGCCTCTTCAATGAGAGTTTGGCATTGATTATAAATGGGGGCGACCCCGTAGTGCTCACTCTGGTTACAGGTATGAGTGTAAAAATATGTTACGTTGTTCCTGGCAATTAATGCCGCCACTTCATTCACCCTATCTCTACTATCAGCGCCATTGAAAGGATTTGACACCCCCGATTCGCTTTTATATAAATGCTCAAAACTTTGATTCCGAGCTGACGTGGAACAAGTGTATCTCAATCCTATGTTTGACAAAATGTCAAAACCAAATGCAATGTAGTTGGGATCAGTCCCAGTTAATGTTGTATGATCCATTAATCTAGCACGTACATGATCATTTAGACTGCATATTCCATATTGCTTATTGGATTTAGTCCCGCCCCATAAAGGTTGTGGTATTGCCCCAACATATGAACCATCCGGGTTTTGTTTCCAGCAAATACTAGGGAAGAGTCCAGCTTCAGGATACAACAAAGGTATCGCGTTTCCCTTTGCAACTATATTTTGTAAGAATCTCTCACTAGTTGCATTAACATTTACCCGTTGGCCTGACCTCTGCAATAAACCACATTGCCTATTTAGCAGTATGTGACCATGTTGTACATGTGTCGACAATGGTTCAAAATTAGTTTCCGGTTCTGCTGTGTTAGTTTCTAAGAAATCATTGCCTAAAGTAGCTATAGGCTCATTCACACCATATAAGCCAGGATTGGTTGCATAATCCAAATCCTCATTATCACTGAAAGGTATAAATCCTTCAAAGTTATCCCTGTGATCGTCAACAATTTCAGAATCAGATTCTGAATCAGAAGGTGGTGGACTGGGTTCCACTTCAACAAAGACCCGTCCCAGAGGTCTAACAGAAAGGTAGGTATTTGTGTTATCCCTGGTGGCTTCCCCATGTCGCCGACATAATGCTGATGAGCATGGTTCTACAGCTGGGCATCTCCACTTACTAACTAAATTGCAAAGACGGTCACTTTGCAGAGCTGTACATTTATACTTTGTGCGAGAGTTATCCCTGGTTAGCGGAAACCCATGCTCTTCACACACAGCTCTAATCTCATTGCCCATTTGCTGTAAGAAAGACTGTCGCAATGCATCAACATTAAAATCTGGACAGTAAAAATATACTGCCAAATGCCACTTTTTAATGCCATCACTAAAGTGCTCTACCTTTTCTGTAGATCCTGGAACAGAATCTATAAACCACTTGCATAATTGTCCGCCATTGCGCATGGCTGACTTCCCAGACCACTTTTCATAATCATTCAAGTTCAGTTCACTGTGACACAAGTGCCGCAGCTCAAAGTTGCCACATTTTTCGTCATTTCGTATTATTTCTGGTGGGAAATCTAGCGCAGACCTCCGCCGACCAGTATTGTAAATAAATACGATGTTATCCCTGGTTTCTGACACAAAGTCAATCAAATCTTGCATATTGACTGCGAAATATGACTGTACACAAGGTAGTGACGCAAAGAGGCTTGCTACTTGAGCTTGAATTGTACCACCTATTGCTGCTTCCCTGAGAGCAGTTTGCATTTCATTTCTAGATAGGAAATGCTTGTAAGGATGATTTCTAGGTGCTCGTACATTGTTGCCTAATAATTTAGTTATATAGCGTAGTAGTTTCCCTTGCCAATTAGGAGTTTCAGTCACTACATTATGTAATTTTTGCCATATGTTGCCAAAAAATGCAGCAATATTACAAGTAATCCACAGCAGGCGAAAATCGCCATTAAAAACATTCAGATCTAAATGGACTTTATGTCCATACCCGTCGCTTATTTGAAGTGTGCAAAGCACTGTTGGCCATAAAGGCTCCGATATCAAATTATCCCTGATCGCATGATCTAAATTTGATTCACTGTTATCCCTGATCGCATGATCTACAGTGTTATCCCTGCTTTCTAAGTGCTGAGAACGTCGCATTTCTACAGCATCATTTAATGAAATATATGTCCCTGATGCGGCTGCTGCTGCAGCTTTCTCAGATCCAACCGGACATTTCAAAGACACACGGTGTCTTGCCATTTCCATGAAAAATCCTAATCTGTAGTCACTATTAATTCGATTGCGAAAATATGCACGAACATCTGGTCTATGATTTAAAATCAAGGCCTCCGCCCGTTCATATCGAAAACTTTCATCGTCACCTTCGCCCCAGTATTCAGAATTTGTAGAAATTGCGAAACTAGACATTCCAGAATAACCGCCTTCTTCCCGCAACATTTGATAAGTGTGGGACGTAGTCCCGGACCGTGTGTTTTTATAAACTCTGGGGATCAATCGTGCTTGGGCTAATCTATCAGAATGCTGTAGAGGCAAATTTCCCAAAACGGGATTTGGTGGTAAGTGTACCATGCCTTGCATTCGCCCACCATCGCAATTTCTGCACGTTAATAGACAAAGACCCCTTTCTTGTACAATTGCTACACACGGCCCTATTCGCCATTTATTTAAAAATTGTTGCTCCTTCAAGAAATCAGGACGGATTCCGACAAGCCTATTTTCGAATTTCCCAAAATCTGGGATCCCATTGCATAAGTTTTTCAAAAGTACTATAAAAGGCACAGAGCCACATTTTTCGACAAATTCGTTGCACCCATAGGGGCAACGTACAGAACATACAGGATGTTCATTCAGCCATTTTCGCAAATTCACTAATTTGCCTGCAGATATAACTGCTTTTCCGTCAATTATGACTTGCGTCATATCAATAAAATAAGCATTGGGCATTGTTTCGTCATAGTTTTTGAATTCTATATGAAATTTAGATTTCATTAGAATCCAAGATTTCCGTAATGTTAAGGGCAAGCAAGCCCAAAACTCCCTTGTGTTGTTTGTACCATTTACTAAAATATAGCAAATGTATGAGGGCCATGCACAACCCCACTGCCCTTTATCACCACAGCTTAGATATGTTTGGCACTCAGTGCAAAGCAAAGCAGCTTACTAAACTGTAACTCTATCCAGTTTTTAATGAATAAGGTTAGAGAACTTTCTCTGTATCATGTTGCATAGATCAACTTCAGTTAAGTCTAATGGATATTCATCCGTTGGAACCCTTAGGCAGTTTTCACAATGTGAAAAAACTATTTCGGATGTGCTAGGCACATCTTCAATAAATGCCGTATTTAAATCATCAATCATTTCGTCATTAGATCCCGTAGGACAATCCAACATATTTGATCTGCAAGGCTGATCAGTACCTGTAAGCCCCGAAGGACAATCCAACTCGCTATTTGATCTGCAAGGCTGATCAGTACCTGTATTTCTTAATCCCGAAGGACAATCCAACTCTCTATTTGATCTGCAAGGCTGATCAGTAACCACTTCGCGTTTTGAACTGTTGGGCAGCAGTTCAAGTTTCCGACATTTAGAGCAAGGCTCTTCAGCAGACTTTAGAAAGCCACCACACTTTGGGCACTTAGCAGTGCTAGATTTGCGTTTAGCTTTTTTGGGCATGCTGTTCTGGGCACTCGATGAGGCGATTGACTGAAATTTTAGGGGCCTTATATACTAGTTATTCAAAGGCGCGGCCGCCATCAAAGCATTAATCAGTGGCCCGTACTTCAAAGCGAAGTTTTGCGGTTAAGGCTTCCTACCCACGGTGAAACGACTGGTAATTAATTAATTAGTGCACCATAGCAGCTGACGCCAGGAACAAAGAACAATAGTGATTACCGCCTAGGCTAATTAAGTAGCTTATCAACACCAAACCAATATATTATAATACGATATACATTACATGTATACATGTATATTTTTATGTTTAGTCAGAACAATAAATAAAATACAAGATATTCTATGATGAATTATTGAAAAAACTTAAATTTATTTCTATTTAATAAAAATATTATATATATATATATATATATATTGTATATGTTTGGACCTCTCTATGTATATATAATTGATTGCATTTGAGCTAACATCACTGACAATTGATTAAATTCTACGAAAAGTGATCGAAATTATTAGATTTAAAATTTTTTTCTCGGCCTGTATTTGTCAAATATTAACATCCTATATATCATTCGGAAGCCCTATTTCTGATGCATCTAACTATGAAAACAGAATCTAAATATGTTGAAAACTCATTGAGCTATTAGCGCTTAAAGTTGGTCAGTGCGTGATTTTTTAGCCATCTGTGTAAAAATTTTTCATCTAATAACTCTGAAACTTTAAGGTATATCGACTTGAAAATTTGTACACAACATCTATTTCTGAGGCGATTCAAGATTATATTAAAATTAGAATTTTTCGCAACAAAGATTTTGCACAATATTGCATAATTGCATAAAAATTGGTCAAAAACGGCCAAAAAACAGCAAAGTAGGCAAAATGGGAAAATTTGGTATGGGAGTTCCAGTCCATGGATTTTGGATGTTAAAAGTACTATAAAAGGCACAGAGCCACATTTTTCGACAAATTCGTTGCACCCATAGGGGCAACGTACAGAACGAATGGGATGTTCATTCAGCCATTTTCAAAAATTTTGCAAAATATTGCATATATTGCATATAAATCAATTATGACTTGCGTCATATCAATAAAATAAGCATTGGGCATTGTTTCGTCATAGTTTTTGAATTCGATATGAAATTTATTTTTCATAAGATATCCCGCACTTTCGAAAATTTTTGGGGGGGCCGTAAGCAAAAACCCGAAAATCAGTAAAAACTCCAAAGTAGACCGATTTTGCGGGGGTAGGGGGTACCCTCAAAGTGAATAGCGTTCTTAGCAATTTTGGCTCCAGGGCTGATATCGATCGAAGTTACTCTGTGCAAAATTTCAGAAAAATCTAACCGTGATTTAGCTGAGATCTCTAGTAGCACCCCTTTTATCGCTGACCGGTTAAACAGCAATAAAAATAGTTCGGCTGAAGCCTCACACAACCTCTAACAGGCAAACGCCACCCACCCAGTTGAAGTCTGAGGTCGGTGTATGAGTAGTAATATTAATTAGTAAAACTCTATAGTTCAAGGTTTTAAACTTCACAACAAAGAAAAATAATTTAGATTTATTAGAAAAATCTTTGTGAAAACCTTCAGAAATCCTGAAGATCCTTAGGATTCTTGATGATTCTGAAGTTGAATAAGGTTGAAACAATGTCAATATGTCATAAAAACATCATATTATTAATTGGATTTAAGTTAGAAAGTGAATTTTAATAGTGGTACAACATCACAATGATGTTGAGGTTCTTGGGATAGGATCGGTAAAGATTTGTGGAATTTGGTTTTCGATTGCCTTTCTTCACTTGATCCAACCCTCCGGGGGTCTCAAAGGAAGAAAGGCTGCTGTTTGTAATGTTTAAACAAATTGCCCCACTAGCTTATATATATATATATATAATGCATATATTGAGGATATCTCAAGAACCCTTGTCCAAATGAAGTTAAAAATTTGATATCATGTGTAACTACTACTATAGAAGTGCACTATTAAGAATTCGGACCTCTCTGTACATATAATTGCTTTCAATTGAGCTTACATCTCTGACATTTGCTGAAATTCTACGAAAAGTGATCGTAATTTTTAGATTTAAAATTTTTTTCTCGGCCTGTACTTGTCAAATATTAACATCCTATATATCATTCGAAAGCCCTATTTCTGATGCATCTAACTATGAAAACAGAATGTAAATATGTTTAAAACTCATTGAGCTATTAGCGCTTAAAGTTGGTCAGTGCGTGATTTTTTAGCCATCTGTGTAAAAATTGTTTATCTAATAACTCCGAAACTTTAAGGTATATCGACTTGAAAATTTGTACACAACATCTATTTCTGATGCGATTCAAGAATATATTAAAATTAGAATTTTTCGCAACAAAGATTTTGCACAATATTGGATAATTGCATAAAAATTGGTCAAAAACGGCCAAAAAACAGCAAAGTAGGCAAAATGGGAAATTTTGGTATGGGAGTTTGAGTCCATGGATTTTGGATGTTGATAGCTCATTCGAACGAGCAAGACTAGAGGAAGATTTCATCTAAAGGTCAAAAAGCCCAAAACGCAAGATCGAATGGGCTAGAGCCAAAAAACGCAAAAAATTTGCAAAATTTTGTCGAGTTGGCCTACTTTGGCCGGCTATAGCTCGGTCAGTTTTTATCTAATCTTAAATATTTTTACATGAGTAAATCGACCATCGATCGAACTTTATTATGCATATAATATATCCCGCACTTTCGAAAATTTTTGGGGGGTCCGTGAGCAAAAACCCGAAAATAAGCAAAAAATCAAAAGTAGACCGATTTTGGGGGGGTAGGGGGTACCCTCAAAGTGAATAGCATCCTTAGCAATTTTGGCTCCAAGGCTGATATCGATCGAAGTTACTCTGTGCAAAATTTCAGAAAAATCTAAGCGTGATTTCGCTCAAACTTTTTCAGCACCCCTTTTAAGGCTGACCGGTTAAACAGCAACAAAAATAGTTCGGCTGAAGCCTCACACAACCTCTAACAGGCAAACGCCACCCACCCAGTTGAAGTCTGAGGTCGGTGTATGAGTAGTACATAGTAAAAAGTTTTATAGTACAATAGTTCAAGGTTTGTTAGTACACAACAAACAAAAATAATTTAATTTCAATATAAATTTGAAAGAGAAAACCTTCAGAAATCCTGAAGATCCTTAGGATTCTTGATGATTCTAAGTTGAAGAAGGTTGAAACAATGTCAAGATGTCATAAAAACATTGTATTAGTAATTGGATTTAAGTTAGAAAGTGAATTTTAATAGTGGTACAACATCACAATGATGTTGAGGTTCTTGGGATAGGATCGGAAAAGATTTGTGGAATTTGGTTTTCGATTGCCTTTCTTCACTTGATCCACCCCTCCGGGGGTCTCAAAGGAAGAAAGGCTGCTGTTTGTAATGTTTAAACAAATAGCCCCACTAGTATATATATATATATATAATGCATATATTGAGGATATCTCAAGAACCCTTGTCCAAATGAAGTTAAAAATTTGATATCATGTGTAACTACTACTATAGAAGAGCACTATTTAAAATTCGGACCTCTCTGTATATATTATTGCTTTCATTTGAGCTTACATCTCTGACATTAGCTGAAATTCTACGAAAAGCGATCGTAATTTTTAGATTTAAAATTTGTTTCTCGGCCTGTCATTGTCAAATATTAACATCCTATATATCATTCGGAAGCCCTATTTCTGATGCATCTAACTATGAAAACAGATTGAAAATACGTTTAAAACTCATTGAGCTATTGCCGCCTAAATTTGGTCAGTGAGTGATTTTTTAGCAATCTGTGAAAAAATTGTTGATCTAATAACTCCGGAACTTTAAGGTATGATGACTTGAAAATTTGTACACAACGGCTATTTCTGATGCGATTCAAGATTATATTAAAATTAGAATTTTTCGCAACAAAGATTTTGCACAATATTGCATAATTGCATAAAAATTGGTCAAAAACGGCCAAAAAACAGCAAAGTAGGCAAAATGGGAAATTTTGGTATGGGAGTTCGAGTCCATGGATTTTGGATGTTGATAGCTCATTCGAACGAGCAACACTAGAGGAAGATTTCATCTGAAGGTCAAAAAGCCCAAAACGCAAGATCGAATGGGCTAGAGCCAAAAAACGCAAAAAATTTGCAAAATTTTGTCGAGTTGGCCTACTTTGGCCGGCTATAGCTCGGTCAGTTTTTATCCAATCTTAAATATTTTTACATGAGTAAATAGACCATCGATCGAACTTTATTATGCATATAATATATCCCGCACTTTCAAAAATTTTTGGGGTGGCCGTGAGCAAAAACCCGAAAATCAGAAAAAAATCAAAAGTAGACCGATTTTGGGGGGTAGGGGGTACCCTCAAAGTGAATAGCATCCTTAGCAATTTTGGCTCCAAGGCTGATATCGATCGAAGTTACTCTGTGCAAAATTTCAGAAAATTCTGACGCGATTTGGCTCAAACTTTTTCAGCACCCCTTTTATGGCTAACCGGTTAAACAGCAACAAAAATAGTTCGGCTGAAGCCTCACACAACCTCTAACAGGCAAACGCCACCCACCCAGTTGAAGTCTGAGGTCGGTGTATTTGTGATTGTTAGTACCTACGGTGTGTGTATGTTTATGTATATGAGTACATGTGTAAGTTGAATTAATATTTCATAATTACAGTTCTGAAAAATTAATAATTAATATGTAAGATATAGAAAATTTATTTATATAATTGACTTGCTCTTAGAAAGTTGATCAAAGCAATGATCCATCATCACTATCATGTTCATCCTCTCTAGGTGGAATATTATTAGGAATGCAATTTTTGTCTTTTATTACCCTTGGTTTACTTAATCCACCCATAAAGGTATTAGAATTTGAAAGGCAATGATTCTATAGTTGTATTATAAGTTACTTAATATATTAATCTTGATGCTGTTCAAGAATTTTGAATTGAGATAATTATTCTTGCATTTAAAGTTTCTAAGATAAACTTGTTTACCCATTATGAATTTTCTATAAGCGATATTGAGACATATTAAGAATTCAGACCTCTCTGTATATATAATTGCTTTCATTTGAGCTTATTTTTATTAAATTGCAAAGAATTATATTTTTTGAATTTTTTCAATCACTTGACTATTATTAGCCTGGTCCACACAGTCAATATTTCCAGGAAATTAAAAAAATTTGAATCAATATATCATTTGCTTAGTTATAAAATTAAAACATTTATAGAATTATTCAACACCATATAAAGTCAGCCTTTTTCAGTTGAAGTTGGGTTGAGGGAAATTGAAATTGCAAAATTTTTTAATGAAATTATATAAACTGTATATATTTATACAAAATCTATTTCTGAAGCGATTCAAGAATATATTAAAATTAGAATTTTGCTCAATAAAGATTTAGCACACTATTAATTAAATCGATTACTTCATTAGGCATTTTCGGAATATGACAATTACATTGCACAATTTGGATGAGGGTAAACACAAGTCCAGTGCGGTTAGCATTACTACGTAATACCGCAATGAATGCTTACGAGCATTATTTCTAATCAAATTGCGACCTAGTTAATCCTCACTAATCTACTCTTTCAATAACAATCATGATTGTATCACCAACCAATTGAAAACTTTATTGGAATGTCGGAAATACTTCAAACAAACTAGCTACAAGCATCCAATAAGATTAAAACTATCAATACTTAAGAAATCACAAATCTAACGATTTATCATATTGCAAAATGAGTTACTTGAATTCCCTATATAAACTTTCACAAACTGCCACGCAAATTTCTGTGTCACAGGTATCTAATGACGGAGAGGATATGTGCCTTCTTGCCACTATAGTGCACATCATCAAATCAAAGAAGCCAGCGCAAGTATACCGAATGAAGCAGCAGGAGGGAAAGAGATCAATAATTGCAAGAGAACAGAGTTACTGTCACTTAATAGTATTAATTGAAAATAAGGATGGAGAAACGTTTGTTCTTTTCACACACTCGCTACAAGAAACTGCACAATTATTCACATCAACTGCTATTGGAATTGGCAGCAATGTCTGTATTTTAGAACCAACATCTTCTGAATATTTTGGAACAGACACAAACAACAAAATTGTTTGCACACGCTTCCCTTTTTTGTTGTCACATTTAACAAAGGCAATTGAAGCAAAAATCCCAGCAGTACGTCTTTCGTCCGCTTTTTTTGGATTTCGTCTTTTTGATCAACAAATTCAGCTAAAGTCTGTCAACGTCGTGCCGGACTTATGCCATTGCAGAATGTGTGACGGTAGAGACACTGTCTGCACTGGAAAATCCATCAGAGGTATTGTCATTAGCACTAATATTTTTTTAAATGGGAAAAGTCTTTCAACCAAACCCCATCTTTCAGCATATTTAGCTAGGCTGTTCATTTCCGATGACATTCTGAGGAAAAATATTGAACATATTGATATTGTGGAGCTGCGATTAGCAGTGAGGCGCATCACTAGAATAATTGAATCGTGGGATATATGCGGCTGGACCAAATGTGCTGAAAATTCAGAGGGCGAATTTATTGAGATTAACGATGTTCACATTGCGGCACTGCGGCCACACAAGGCAATTGAGGATGGCGTCATAAATGAATTGAAGCTAACAGGAATCAACTCTAATGACAACGATGGTATTGTCTTACCCATCATTGTTGACTCCAGAATTTAAAAACATTTTTCTTTTATATGTTTGTTAAGTTGTAGTAAATTGTTTTGTTTGTTTCATTAATTATATTTTGAACATTTAAGCTATTTAAAATCAATATCGTATTTTAAATTTAATTATGAAGTATTTAATTTTGAAGCCAAAATTATTAAAATTTATCTCTGAATGTTATATCTTTGTTAGTTTATTCAATTATCAGATATTGTTATATAAATTTTTGTATTTAAATTTTTGAACTATATAGAATGTTTTCAATTTCATTCTGAGTTTTTTCATACCAAACTTTAATTTCGACTATAATAAGTCAATAAATTCGACAACAAAAGGCAAATAGAAAATTTAAATATATTCCTATAATATTTGTATTCAAATTTTTTAACTCTGTAGAACATGCATTTAATATTGTTACAACAATTCTGAACATTAATTTCGACTATTCTAGGCAAACAAAATGTTACACATTGAATTATAATTGATATTTAGCCTAATTTTATCATAAAATCTAAGATATCTGTTTTTTGAATTCAGAAAATATCAAAATAACAAAGCAAAAACTGAATATTAAATTAGGTATTATTTGTAATTAAGTTACTGCATACACATTTCAGTTAATGTACAATAAAATTGCTAAAATGTGCAATTTAAACATTGTTTAATTTCATATCTAAATTACAACGTCAATATCACTAAATGAAGTTATTTAGCCTGTGGGTCTGTGCTTTTAATTACGCTAGTATTACATTCATTTATATATTAGCATAGTAATAACTGAGAATTACAAATTTCAAAATCCGACTGTTAGTACAGCACTTATTCTATAATGTGTTCTATAAATTTCATAAAAAATTAAAATTATTGATTCATAATATGCAACTCTCTTGATCTATGTAAAATTTTCTACATTTGGTTTTTAGATGTTTCTAATAAAGAAAGTTAATATTTTTAGAATGAAATAGGTTCTCAGCACTTCCATTTCCATCAAATGATGTCCTTTTGATTTAATACAAATTAATATTTCATATATACAACTTTTCGAACTAACATTGGATGGAAACTTAAGATATACCTTTAAAAGCAAACGATGTCTTATTTTGAAAGAATATTGTATTATTGATATTACATGTATATGAAGAAGCTTAGTGGTTGTTTGATTTCTGATGTTTGAGGAACCATTTTCTCATAAACTAAAGTTTAGGTGAAAATGGTTCAATCACTTTTAATATTAAATTGAATATAAACGAAATCATTACTTATTTTAATAAAAATTCATTTGTTGCACTAATTTACAAAGCCTTTTAGGAAAATAAATACGAAATTTCAACATTCAAGTAAATTACTAATTTTTGCTATTTTTTAACACTTCATTTTGATTAGAGCTGTTTTAATAAACATTAACCCTAAATTGAAAATTTTTATTATAAACTATTCTTTGTTTACACAAACATATATATATATATATATATATATATATATATATATATAAAATATACAAATGCTTATTTAGCTCAATGCATGTAATATATAATTGACAGCAAAACTTAAAAAATGACTAGCATTATATTTTAGCTAAACATCATTATTTAAATTTGAAACTTCTGAATTCAAAATTAACTAGATTTTGAATCAGAATGATTTTCGGAGTGATCAACCAAAGGCAAGAGAAGCCCAAAATTTTGAAAACACATTATGAATTGGCAGAGGCAATCAATTCAAATTTTAATATCGTACATGCCATTCTTGCCATTCTATTCTGCATGCATAAGATTTCCTACAATTCCAATCCTCCACGTAAACTCTCATATAAAAAATGTTTTCGTAAATATGTTAAAGAAATTTTAGATCAACATCAAAGAACTATGGTCTGCTCTAAAATACAAAATTTTGGACTCTAATCAATAGTTATTTCCTTTTTGGGGCAGAAGCGTCTTCAAAATTCACATATTATGAACTTTGTGTTTTAGTGTTTTTGGTCCCACCCTTCTAATGTCTAAGTGCTTTTAATCTTTGAAATTAAAAAAACATTTTTGCATAATATGTTCTCCAAAGATGTTATCATAGCGTTAAATTTCAAGACTGCAATAGCAAGTAATTTCAAACAAAAATGATATCAATTGGTTATTGTGAATTAATTATTTAGCATAATTACATTATTTTTTTTATAAACTTTTCAATGTGTGATCTATTTTGTCGGGGTACAGGAATGAGAACGTAGATGTTTCTAAAGAATTGTTAGAACTTACCCTATATTCAAGTGAATGTACTCAGTAAATTCTGTAGATCTTATGATAAGTTTCAACAACTATTGATGATTTAAATTTCTTGTAGACTTCTGACATATAATTAACTCTTACATTAAAAAACCGCAATTTAAAAGTGTAAGATCAATGTATTTGGAAATTGCGATTGTTGTTACTCATATTTTCTCTAAAATCTAGTATTTGGTCAATGATTGGCTGAGTAAACTGTTTTTGCGACTTTTTGTTAGTGCTAGTGTGATATATTACACTACAATCAAAAGCTTATTCCAATCTGTAGATATTGTCTTAACACTTAACTTTCATGAGAATCTAATTATTTTACAAAAATGACGATGAAATGATAATTTCACATTTTTTTCACCCTCACTACCATATATTCAATTGCGTTCTACTCAGTCAACAAATACTGGATTTTAAAAATTTTTTATTGAACTTGTGTTGCAACAATAGCACTTTTCCCTAGTTATTAGATTGGATCGTATTTTTCATTATTCAATAATTAATAGAGCAAGGGCTCTAGTGGGTCAAAGGTGGGTAGAGTTCAGTCGTTAAATAGCAACAGCAATAGGAAAATGAACTTAATATGAAATGAATAGTAGCAACCTTGAGTGAAAATTATATACATGCATACTCGATCTATGTATATTTTATAGTCTAAGTTCTTGATTAAAAAAACTTTAATCTTTAGAAATAAATTTTTATTTGATAAAATAGAAGTTGTTTAGTGCTAGTTTTCAATATTTAGTTTAATATAGAGTTAGGCCTAATGGCAAGATACTTTTGTTTATTTGATTGATAAGATTTATTTATGCAGATATTTTTTTATTTATGCTTATATTTTAGTAATGCGAAATTATTAAGTTATATATATGTATTTTTCAAAATATATTAAATTTTAAATTTGAATATTTTGGAATTTTTTTTGAAAATTTCGTAAAAATCTAATAAATTTGTTTATATCGAAAGTGTATTTTAATACTTAATTTGACAGTTTCATAATATCAAAATAATACATTATTTATTTATAACTTCACTATTTACCAGCTTAAAATCTAAAAATATAAAGAATATATCAATATTGGCAATATCTCCAATTAAAAACTTACTATTTTATTAATTAAAATTGATTTTTATGAAGCAAATTAAGCACACAAAAACTATATAATATATGTAATTTCAAAATATATATATATATATATATATATATACTAATCCTGATTTTAAGGATATGTTGTACCGATTTCATTCTAATCTAAGAAAGTTATACAGTAATGTTTTACAAGCAATAACAATTTCTAATCATTTTTGCAAACTCATTTTAATTAACTCTTTAACATGCATAATTCAATGACTTAAAAATACAATCTTAGAAATTATTTAATTATTTAGATGTAAAAAAAGTAAGTACTTTGATTCCAAAATTTGTTGAAAATGAATTATAGAATACAAACATTTTCTAATATAAATCTTTGAAATATAATATTCAATATTTTGTTAGTAAGAAAAAGAGCAACAAACAATATATGTTATGTCAAAAAAACGGATTCCGAAATCATCATTAACTTCCAACATCTTGGGGTCCCAAAGATCCCAAGCCGGGACGAGGCCGGCTTTAGTGATCAATTTGAGTTTCTCTTAATTCTTTTGATTCCATCTAACTGCTATGAACATCACACTCTTGCCAACCTAAAATAAATAAGAGGACTTTAGCCAAAATGCTATACATTTTGTTCCCATGCGCAGGTGTACACTTTTGTGTCTCGGACCTATCCTCTTTGGCGCACAAAATTATTTTTTTGTTTTTTTTGATTTTTTATTTTTGGTTATCTAACATTTTGCAATGCGCGTCTAGAAAAAAATAAACATAGCAAAACAGTGCTATCCCTGATAATCCGGAATCCCCGCGAATAGGTCACAGGGGATCCCATCTCGAAGTTATCCCTTTTCCAACTGTAAATAAATGTTATCCCTGCATTAAAAACAATTGAAATCAATTGCTTATCCCTGCGCAAAATCTTAATAGACATAAATGCCTATTTCAGAAGGAAATAATTGTGAAAAACTAAACTTGCAATTAAAAGTCGCAAAATATTTAGTTCACTATTTCCTTGGTAGTTTCGTCATATCCATCTTTCGTCAATTTAACCATTGATAGTGTTTGCAGATGCTACTAATATTGCCTTAACTATTTTTGGTTTTTCAATCCAACATGCCTAAGCATAAGTTATCCCTGGCTGCATGCTATCCCTGCTTTGCATGTAATATATTTTTCGTCACAATTAATGCAATTTGCTGCATATCACAAATAATAGTTTATTGCCTCCAGAATTTTTATGGCGTTCTGCTAACTGATAGGCAAAGTCCTGCATACGCTGAGCATTTACAGGTTGTGCAATTTGCCTTAATTCCATTGCAAAACTATCTGCAGAATCCATAGTGCCAAATCCTGAAATGAAGCAATAAACTGCCCATACTTTCACTGTACTAGGTGGGCCACCGCCCCTATTCATGTTGTCTAAGGAGGAGGTAATACATTTTGTTGCCTCAATGTAAAAGATCTCTCTCCTGTCCATCGATACAAAAACTACAACGTAGTTATCCCTGTCGCGAGGTAGTTCAACATCCCTAGGCCGATAAGGGTGTAAAGTTCTGTTGACTACCGGAACTTCAAATCCACTATTTCGAGTCAGGCTAATTTGTTTTAACATTGCGTCAATATACTCTTCACCAGGTAGATGTTGCTGCAATAATTTGTTAATGACACTTAAAGTGTCGTTTCTGTTACCCACAAAGGTGATGTCAGACAGTGAGCGTACCCGTGACATTAGCACAACCAACTGTGGCTTTTCCCAAAGTTCATAGTCTTTGTTGACTGAGGACAATTGTGTGGCCACCATGGGAATTGTGTCTCCCATCGCACGATGAATGGTGCTGGCTCCATATGGAGTGACTGGATATTGATGACGTTTAAATAATGTCCTATTTTGACTTGTATGAACTAAAGGAGTACTAAGCCAATTAATGCCCCTACGTTTCCAACCGTGTGCTATAAAATCATTGTTGTCAGGGATACGTTTCACCCCAGGTGGAGCAACAAAAGCAAAAAAAGGTGAGTGGTTAGCAACATCACCTGGCAAAGAGTCCACTACGCAAATTTGGTTATGTGAATAACCATGAATTCGATTATTTGTGGTAAATCTTAAACAAGCGCCCTTATATAAGAGCAGAACCTCAGGTTCTTCAGCAAAGTAATTCAGTGTTTTAATCGAAAATGCATTAGCCAAAGACCATTGCAATCCACCAGAAGAAGAGTGTTCATCAACAGCTCTTATTTCAACTTTATCAATGCTGTTATCCCTGCGCACTGCAGCATAATGCTGCTCAATAGCCTGTTGCAAGGCTTTTCTTTTCCCAAATATTTTCACGCTAAGTCTGGGCACCTGAGACCAATCATCAACAAAATTGCAGCGTGAGTTAACAATTTGCTGATAAAGACTAATTTCAGGTTGAGAAATTTCGGTTTTTCGTCCTAGCTCATTGATGAGCTGTAGATCTTGATCAGCTGCTGCTCTAACTGATCCATTAAACTGAATGACTCTAAACAATGTCAGCATGCTTGTTGACATCCAAACGGATTGACCATTTATAGGACTAAGCTGCTTAGAGTCACCAGTTCCCATTAGCAAAATACCACCAAAAGGTGTGCGGTTATCCCTGACATGTTGCAAGACAAGATCGACTGCTGCTAAATGCTCAGCTGTGAGCAAACCAATCTCTTCAAATGCAAGCAAGTCAATTCGCCTTAACTTATTCCATGCATCTGGCCGATGCTTCAATCGCTTTATTGTGCGTTCAGCACAAGTCACCACATTAACTTTTTGATGATTTGATTTTAAAACAGGCAATGGCAATAAGAGATGCAAATGAGCACCCCCTAATGCCAAAGACCTCTGCGATGGGAGGCTACTAATCTGTACATTTAATCCTTGAGATCTTGCATACAAGCAAGCTAGTTTTAAGACATGCGTCTTTCCGCTGCCAGGCAGCCCATTCAAAAGTGGAAGCTTAATAAAAGCTTCATTTCCAACCAAAAACTGATCTATGGCTGCAATGGCAATGTTCAGTGCATACCTTTGTTCCTCTAAGGAATTGTCTGACTGATTGTCAGCTCTTTGTATTTGGGGAACCCACTGCATAGGTTGTTCAACTGAGGCATTAACCAAAGCATCACGATCAGGCAATCCAACAATCTGCTCATCATAGAGTGCGTCCACTAGCTTAATCTTCATTTGAAGAATCTCATCCTTAAGTCTTGCTGAAGCTTGACTTTGCACAGTGCGTAGTAGCACAGCCGGTGTTTCATGTACAGTAACATGATCAATCATTACGTTATCCCTGATTGCTTCATAAGCCTTTTCATGTACAGTAACATGATCAATCATTACGTTATCCCTGATTGCTTCATAAGCCTTGACCAAAAAGCGGTCAAACATTTTGGTTCCTCCTGGCAAATACATTAATTGTTCAAGTACATAACGTTTAAGTAATGCATGAACATCATCAATAGTAGCGTTATCCCTGATTAATTTGGCTTTGATAAAGCTATGTCTTAATGATGGTACTGCAAAAAGGTCTAACTCAGTCTCAAAACGGCCCATGCT